>JAQGAU010001498.1:0-19040 GCA_034698045.1 Paramacrobiotus richtersi | reverse complement strand
TTTGTCCGTTTCGAGGACGACATGACCGTCACCCTCTCGTCCGGCAGCCACAACGTCCTCCCCCAAAAGTACAGCGACGCGTTAGAAGAAGGCCGTGCCGCCACCACCAAGATGGTGGAGACCGTTTTCAACTTTGACTTCCAGTCCTGCGAGGTGGTCCTGGTCATCCAGTCCGTACCGCCCCTGAACGTGGTCGATCAGGCCTTCCTGGTCAGCCTGGGGGATAGTGTGACGCAGGTGACCTTTGAGGAGGAGGGCGAGACGACGGTGACCCACACCCTCCCGGTCCCCATGGACACGGATGAATCGACGGTGGAGCCCACGGGGGACAGTTCTACCGAGTTGGTGGAGGAGATGAATCACATGGAGGAGGATTTGACCGGGCCACCGGCGGATGAAGTCATAACGGCGACCGAACTGGAAACGGAGATTGTCGATTCGGAGCCGGCGATTTCGGTTACGGCCAAGCGACGAGGGCGGAAACCGGCCGCGGTGATGAAAATTGGGAATACGCAGAATGAAATTGCTACCAGTGAACAAAAGAACCAGTAGGAGATGTGTTGGTGGAAATGCAAACCGATTTTGAATTTTTGTGCTAGTTCTGTGAAAATGCTGAAAAATCCGAAATTCTAACAACTATTTTGCTGACGGACTGAGATTACTGTCGTTACGCGTGACTGGCTTCGCTGGTATACGTTTTACAGATTGTTGTACCTAACTTTTGTTGTTGATGTTTTTATTCTGCCCGTTATCCTGTTAGGTTGCGTTTTGCAATGGGCCCAGCATTTCTTAAATAAATGGCGAAACAAAAACAATACTTACCTGGTGTTTTTCATATTTGCAGCGGCACAATGACAGTGGTACTACACTCCACTTGCCCTTTTGTAATACAGTCTTTCTTGTGGAGAAAAGAATATAACCTGTTGAAATTCTGAATGATTTCATCCGATTGTTAGTCATGCTGTTTATCGCATCACGCATCTTATCACCTGTTTTGTTTGTGACGTCGGATTTATTAGGCCGCGTGCCGAAGTGACCGTGGGCTGACCGTATATTCAAAACTGCATAAATCACAGTTACTCGTTTTTTCACATGTTCAACAAAGAAACAGCAGGAAGTTGCTCTAAATTTCAGTCCAGACTTTAAAATATTACAAATATAAAAAATGCAAAAACCTTAAAATGCGCAGTGGGCGGGCGCTTTTTAAACATTCGCTTTTACCTCCGCCCGCTACGCTACGATAACAATTCTGACGTGATCAAAATCATTGTACGGGAATTTGACATTTCGTCTTTCAAATTGTGATTTGTGGCGTCTGCTCAATGAAACCTATCTGCAAAGTGGTACGTTTAGATCGTGGTTTTTAATTTCTGTTCTGGGAGTTACTCGATATTATTTCTTGTGATTCTGCGGAGATCGGCTCGTGTCGTGGTACTCGTCAGAAAACCTTAGCTTTAGTATTTCGAAGGCGTGTGCACGATTTACCCAGCATTATTTGCATTAGCCATCGCACGGAGTGATTAAATCTCTCTGGTTCTAAGTTGTATTCTTTCTATAAAAGATCACCCGTTCAAAAGAATGGATTTCCTTTTTGGTAAGCGTAAGACTCCCGAGCAGTTGATGCGGGAGAATCAGCGCACACTAAACAAAGCCATGCGCGATCTGGATCGGGAGCGTGCACGGATGGAGCAGCAGGAGAAGAAGATTATCATGGACATCAAAAAGATGGCCAAGGAGAATCAGATGGTAATGCGGATTGTCAGGCATACGTGTGTGTCGATATTAGGAATGATTTTGCAGGATGCCGTCAAAGTGATGGCCAAGGATCTCGTGCGCACCAGACGCTATGTCAAGAAGTTTATGATGATGCGCGCCAATATTCAGGCTGTTTCGCTGAAGATTACCGGACTGAAATCCACCAATGCCATGGCACAGGCGATGAAGGGGGTCGCTAAGGCCATGGGCCAGATGAACAAACAGGTACAATAAAATCTAAAAAAATTAGGGATTTTTTTTGTTTCGGTTTTCCTTTAACAGTGAAACGAATCGTGACAGTAGTTTTTTCGAGTTTCCTTTGTTAGTAAAATGTGAAAAAAATGGAAATGAATAGTTATAAGTATGCTTTGTGTGTTGCAGATGAACCTTCCGCAAATTCAGAAGATAATGCAGGAGTTTGAGAAGCAGTCAGAAATCATGGATATGAAAGAGGAAATGATGAATGATGCCATGGATGATGCGATCGGGGCTGATGACGATGAGGAAGAAACGTAAGTTGTTATTTACTCTCAGCATTGTTACGGCGAAAGGCTTGTAATTTGTTAGCATTTTGAGTCAGCAGTCATCGGTAACAAGGACACTTACTCTGTACACTGTCATTATCGCATTCGTGTAGAATTGTTACATTTCATATGTTTGTGTTTGTTTAACTGAATTTAATTATTCTGTTACAAATCATGAAACGTGCTTACACGATTAGAAATAGTCGTTTTACTTTATACACTGATCTCACGTTAACTGGACTTTTCACTCTGTTAAGATACTGTAGATATTCTCTATGGCTAGTATATTTTGTCAGAACGTATCGTTATCTGGGTATAGTTATTGTTGATAGTATGTCATACATTTGTATCATTATTTTAAAATGATAATTCTTCTATATGAGTACGGATGTGCATTTGCCTCATGGTCCTATGTCAATTTCCAAGTTTTGTTCAGCACTTCCAATCACGTTTGATATATAGTTGATACTTCGTACGAAGCGCCACGATGGTGAGACAGAGTCGGTATTTGTTCACTTTCATTATGTGTTGTTTCCAATGCAGGGACCAGATCGTCAATAAAGTCCTGGACGAACTCGGCCTGCAGATCGCCGACCAAGTGGGCGGACTGCCCATCGGCCAGGGCACAGTAGCGCCCACTGCCAAGAAAACCCCAACCGCCCAGCCGGCCGGAGGCAGTGATTTGGACGCTGATTTGGAAGCCAGACTGGAGAACTTACGTCGGGAATGACACTCCTTATTGTGCGTTCCAAATCTATTCCTGTTTCGTTAGCTGCATTCGTCTGTGCAAAAATCCGTATATTTTATTGTTTATCTTCATGTGATTTCCTGTCGCCAGCACGCAGCTTTTACCACGTTTTTAGCATAATTTTTCCCTGATGAAGACATTAGTTCTTTCTGCTTTGGATGAGAGAAGACAACCGATTTACGAATTCTGAGCCGCTGACTTGAAAATAAATCGCTGTTTTTCGTCTTTTTTAACATTCCAGCAAAAGAAACAGCCATGGCAGTTGTGCAACACGACGAGATTATGATCCAGAGCCCGCATAAAAAAACAGTTTTTACAAGACGATCGGTTTGGAAAGTCAAGTTTCCATCGATCAAGCAAGATAAAGGCGTCGATAATCGTTAGCGCCAAACGATGTCCCGCACTGTGGACACCGTCTCTGCCGTGTCTCATAGCGTTTCGATATACAAGAATTGCAAAAGACATGGAAGCATTTCGTCAACACCGTGTCCTTGCGGGCGGATTTGCACGATGGACAATTCAAGAGATCCTTGTATTCGCGTAAATCCTCCTTTAGAATTTCCTCACTTGAACCGGTGATTTCCACCAGCTTCGCCCGATCTAGCTTTCTCTTTAAATCGGAATTTTCCTCCTGCAAAAGAACAAGCGGAACCGTGTGAAGAAGATGACCTTTTCAAACTGTTACATTATTTATCATCGGTTAACTGATTTCGCTAAATTAACGCTTACAATCGGGTAACAGCACGTTCAACATTAAAATTCATGAGTTTAATATTCTGAAAAAATCAAATCAACTAATTCTCAAACAACAAAGTAATTCTGTTAATGGGTAAGAAAAAGTTACCTGACTGACAACAACCCATCTTTTCAGACTCCCAACCAAGAATAACTGTAATTTTCCGGTTTATTTACGAAAACTTTCGTCAGTCCAAAATTTTTAACTGAAATATTAACGAAAATCAAAGGTTTTTTAGTACCATACTGTACGCTGCGTAACGCTACCACAATGATAAGCTTTCCTCACAAAACGAGTACAAACTAATAAATTCCACCAAGTTACTCACAATAAGCCGTTTTGTCTTGTACACGTCGCCCTGGTACGATTTGATGCGGTCCGCATGGACTGTACGTGCAAACTCTCCTTCCTTTTCCAGCTGTTCCAGTTTCAATCGCAAATCATTGGTCTCTTTCGTCTGTTCATGGGCTTTCCGTTTCCAGCTGTCGATCATGTAATCACAACTTTTTCTGTCCTCTTCCAGCGTGGAATTCGCATCTTCTATGGCTTTAATGCGTTCTTCCGCCAGAATCATCTGCTTTTCATACTTCCCTATCGTCTCCACCGCCGTTCGGAATCGCATCTCTTGAGCAACTTTTTCGTCTTTCAGCGTCTTAATAATCTGATTATTCCGAATATTCTACAAACAATTAATATTGCAAATAAATACACATGACGTTTACATATTTTAATCATCCATTACATCAAAAATCACTTAATATTCCGTTAATTTAAGTCATATTTCAAATTCCGTTGACTGAATATTCTACAAACAATAAATACTGTAAATAAATACACATAACTGTTACATATTTTAATCAACCATTACATCAAAAATCACTAAATATTCCGTTAATTTAAGTCATATTTCAAATTCCGCTGACTGAATATTCTACAAACAATTAATACTGTAAATTAATCCACATAATTTTTACATATTTTAATCATCCATTACATCAAAAATCACTTAATGTTCCATTAATTTAAGTCATATTTCAAACTCCGTTAACTGAATTCAGCAGTTTCTCGTTAGCAATACAAATTAACTTACATCTGACATCCACTTGAGATTGGTACTGTCCTTCTCCTTCAGCTGGTCAATCAGCTGTTTATTCTGATTCTGCAGATCTTCCAAAGCCTGCCCGGTGATTTCCATCTCGTTCATCATGGCCTCTTCTTCAATCTTATGACTCTGCAGTGCCTTCTTACAGGATGCAAGGGAATCTTCCAAAAACTTGACTTTCCGCTGCAGCTCCTCATCGGGACCGTTGCGAGCCTTTTCGCTCTTTTCCTTCTCTTTCTCCTTCTCCAGCTCGTGCACCTTCTCCTCCAGCTGTCGATTCCGCGGTTTTAACAGTTCCACCGTCTCAACCATGGATTTATACCCAGATTCGGCCGCTTGGATTCGTTCATCGGCACCAACAGTAAGCTTTCGCAGTTCGGCCACTTCGTCTTTTAGTCGCCGTTCCGAAACCATCACTTCCACGAGCTCTCGATTGGTTTTACCGGACTGCTTGGTAATATCGTACAGCAGCTTGAGTTCATCGTACTCTTTCGTTTTATCCCTAAAACAAAACATATTATCAGCAAAAAATGGCTTTTAAGATAGATTTTCCGCATAGTGTGGACTATGACTTATTTTTAGCGACGAATTTTTTGGCGGAAGTCTAGCCATTGCACTACGATAGTCACCATATTAACGTATTTTCCAGACGCACGTCAAGAGTCAAGTCACTCCGAAATGCAACAGCAATTATTTCCTAACAAAATACATAACGCTAAAAAAAATTACCGTACTCCAGCTTTATCGCTCAGCTGTTAAACTATCGCTATCCATACGGTAATCGAAGCCGGTGGATAAAAAATGAGTGAGTCTCAAGATTGCGATCTCTGTATTAATAAAATCTGAGTAACAACAGAAACCCCATTCCTTGAATTTCCTTCTACACGTCTCCACAAAAAAGCTGTTTCCTAAAGCGCTAACTATACCGAACCAGCCAGGAGGATCTCCCTATCTGATGAAAACGTTTCGCTTTAAAAACCTCACCTGAGCTGTTTTCTGAGTTCCTTGACAGTCTGCGGCTCCCCTCGGCTATCCGGTGAATTAAGCGAATCCTGTGAACCGATGGACATGTGGCGTGTCAATCCCCCCGTCTCGGCAGTGGCCGACTCTTGCCCCTTGGGTTCTCCATCCACACCACGCTTCTCCGGTGTGGATACTTTGGCACCGGGTCTACCGGCTTCCCGGGGCAGTGACTGCGATAAAAAATAACATGGTTTCATGGAAAAGATTGTTTTTCTGTAACCCTCACCTTCGCTAGTTCCGCCTGCATGGACTGGATTCGTTTCCGCAATCTGAGCACTTCACTCTGCATGGAATTGTTGTGCTGCATCACGGATTTGAACAGTTTGTCGTAGTCTTTGTTCGTTCCTGTCAAGAAAGATTTTGCGGATAAAGTACACAAAAAAAATCGGAAACCTACTGAATTACTATTTAAAACTACTTATAAAGAACAAAAAATGATCTCGCCAAATTTTCAGCGCAAATTACCGCTTGTTTCGCGACTGGCACGCTCCTGCTCGAATTCAATCTTCAGTCGTTGATAATCCCCCTTCGCAGCATTTGTGGCGGTTTGAAGATTGCTTAAGAACGACTGGAACATGTGACTGCCGTCTTCCTCATGTTTCTACAAAAATACAATATAATATTTCGGCTTTTACATGAAGAAACCAGTTATCTCCAAACTGACCTGTGCTTCTTTCAGCTGCAGTAAATAACTACTGCGTATGGTAGTCACAGCATCGCGTGCGATTTTATAATGCTCCTTGAGTTTCTCATGCTCCACAAACAATAAGGAAAAACTTGTCTGAAGGGATTTGTATTTCGGACTACTGACTACCAGGTCATCCGGGGGACTCAGCACCTACACACACGGAGCGTAAAAATAACGTTCTTGATTTGTTTTTCTAGAATACATCACACCTGGACTTTCAGTTCATCAATTTTCAGCTCCAGAGCTACTTTTTCGGCATGGATTTTTTCAATTTCTTGCAGTCGGTTGGTGGCCAGTGTTTTCTGGTTCTCCAAATCAGTAACCATTTCACCCATCTAAAACAAATTCCATAAACTCGTAAGTGTTCACAGCTTTTTAAAAAAAGCAATTCCTGAACTGCTAGTGCATCTAAAATGAATTTTACAATATTATGCTGATCACTTCATCATTAAATTTTCATGATATAATATATGAATTTTGTGATATCTTTTCGGCCGAATTATTTCTAACTTAACTAACAGTCGTTATATAAAATAATTCAATTATTAAGAATCAAGTCAATTATCATTTCTTTTAATAACCAGGATTAACACACCTTGGACTGAGATAAATTCGCATCGGCAACAGCCGCTTCCACATAGTGTCCTTCTTTCTTCTTCGTCCCCAGCTGTGTCTCTAACGCAGTCATCTTCTGCCGCAACTCAACCACCATATTCTCCGCTTTTTCCCTCCTTGTCTGCTCTTTATCCAGGGACCACGAGAGATCATCTTGACGATTCTTCAGTTCATCCCGTTCTGTTTCTAACTCCGTTATCCGATCTTTCAATCGCGAACTCTGTTCAATTATAACCAATAAATCTTAATTCCCGAAGCCTTTTGTATACCGGTGGTAGTACCAAGTATTATTGTGATTTACTGAAGCTTACCTCCAGCGAAAACGCAGTGTGCTTTTCCTGCAGGACCAGTTGCTGTTTTTCCAGTTTTTCGTTCTTCTTTAACATCTGTTCCATTGCTGTTTTTGCACTTTCATCTGAAATTATGCCAATTAATTCATAATCAAAAGCAAAAAACTGAACGACACGTCATGAATAATTAAAACGAATAAAACAGCAACAAAACCACAGCTAAATCCCAATATCAGTAAACCGCAGTAGACTCGAATTATCGAGAAGAATATCGAATAGGCGGTTTATCGAATTAATTTTTATTAATAAATGATCAATCGCGAAACGAAACTGATTGATACAAAGCATATCAAACTAAACCGTACAGGCGCCCAAAAAAAGATACTTACACAAAAACCAAAAATTCGGCGGAAAAAAACCCGCGTCCCAACAATAAGCAAATTCAATTTACCTGTATTTTCGCCATTTTTCAATTTATCCATAGCCAACCGCGACTGAGTCCACACGGTAGCGTAGACCTGCACGAGCTTAGCGATGAGATTACGCGTCTCTTGAACCCTTCCAGCCATGGTTTTATCCAGTTCCTCTTCGTCCAGCGTAGACAACTGGGTCATAAAGGAGTCCAAGGGACTCAAAGGATTTTCCGCTGTTTCGGTTTCTTTTAGATGCTCGTCTTCGAAATTCTTCACCAATAATCGCACGTTTTCATCCAGCTTCGGAGAAAAAACCGACCAATAGATTACAAAATAATAAAAATAATTAAATAAACATATTGGTTTAGTTTGCATTATTATACATCATAATAATGATAATATTCTGAACACTAGAAGTAGGGAAATTATTCACAAAAATAAAAGATACACAAAGCAAACTGTGATAAGTACAAGCAACCATTATTGTCTTCCTGTTATTGCCATTAACAAAAAACGTAAACCAGTTGCACAAAAACAAAGTGAATTTGTTGATATACGTTGTAGTTTACCGATTTCATATGGCGATTGATGATAAAAATCTCCGAATCAGTGGAAGCCAGTCGCTGCTGCAGCTGCTCGTTCCTGTTGCGCAGCTCTTCCGTGACGGTTTGGTAGTGTTCCAGGCGCTCAGCCAATTTCCGGTTTTGGAAACGTAGAACCTTGGGCTCCATTTCTTCCTGTTAAACAAAAATTTGTCAGGAAACTATGCAAAATGCGGTCGAAAAAACGAATAAAATGAAGTTACCAAGGAGGAAGAAGTGCCAATCTGGTACGTCTCCCGAGAAACCCTCGCTCCTTTGGTGACTTTAGAGGCCACGGAATCAGGCTTCTTGGAGGAAATGGATGTATTATTTGAGCCTTCATTCTCCGCAGTTGTAGGAGATTCTGGAGAATTACCCTGAGAAGATTTACTGGCCATTTTTACGACCACCACGCAATTTACGAACTACTGGTAAAGTCAATACAAAGTACGGTCTCTGGTTTCGTTGTCAGAACCGGAGAAATGACCAGTTCCCAACCCTGGCACCTTCCAACAGGAAGCCTTGGGCGAATTTTGGATCTTTCTAATTCTGAATAAGCCTCTCTTGGACCCGAGAAATCAATAAACCTGCAAAATTAGAATAGCAGGAAATGCACGATTTTGTTGCGGTTTAGTAGGGCAGGTTAACATGCAGACCTAACGACCCCCTAAGTCGCTATTGTAACCGCACTGAGATGCAATGATATTTTACTCTTAGCTTCACCCCAACATTTCGGCGTGAAATTCGACACCTCAAATCGTTTCTGATGGTATTCCAGCAACCTGCTTCTGTCTTTGTACCATAAAGGGCATTATTTCCACCTGGTTAAGCACAGGTTTGGAACATTTCTTATTTAGCTCAGTTTGTTCGCAGATTTTGCACGCTCAAGCAAATACCGGAGTTACAGCTGCTTGAGCTGTGAAGTACTCCCTGGTGTTATTACCGCAGTTTCATCATCAATCCGCGATTGAAGTGTGCGGAGCGAAACTCGATTCATCTGGTTACGTTGTAAAAAAAGAAGACGGCAACATCTGTGTTTTGATACACCATGGCATCTGCATTGTTCACCAGCCTGGAGAAAACCCTGCTGTTTGCCCAGAGACCTTGCTGCTACAAGGCGCTCCATTCCAAATTTGCAGCCGACCCCAACGCGTTGAGCAATGCGCGCTTCTTGCTAGATCGCGTACAGCGATCTTTTTCGAGTATGTCTATAGTAAAGTTTCCAGAAAAGCGTTGGAGACATGCATTTTGTTTTGCTTTCCAGACGCCTCTGTGCGATACGCTGGCCCCGCTGGTGAAAAGAGAAATTTCACTCGAGACAAGCCCCACTGCAACATTGGTACTATTGGGCATGTAGATCACGGGAAAACTACTCTTACTGCCGCTATTACCAGAGGTATGTTCGGAAAAATGAAATTTATAGCTGTTTGTTGCATTCCCCACTTGGGAACGGGGACATAAGTTTGACGATCAAAATGCAGATTAAACTGGACCGTTTAGTAACGGCTGTAGAATAGGTGTAATTTTACTTTGTCTGCAGTTCTTGCGGATGAGAACAAGGCCAACAAGTACTCCAAGTATGAAGACATCGATAATGCACCGGAAGAACGCGCTCGCGGCATCACCATCAACGCCGCACACATTGAGTACGCCACGGCCAATCGCCATTACGCCCATGTTGACTGCCCTGGTCATGCTGATTACATCAAGGTAACAAAACATACGAAAAACATTTAAACTGATTTTCGAAGATTTTCTGTTGTAGAACATGATCACTGGTACCGCGCAAATGGACGGAGCCATTTTGGTAACGAAGTTCGCTGGTATTCTCGTGATCCGATTGAGATAGCATATTTTCCAGGTGGTGGCCGCCACGGACGGTGTAATGCCCCAGACCCGTGAGCACATGATTCTGGCCAAGCAGATCGGTGTGGAGAAGATTGTGGTGTTTATCAATAAAGTCGATCAGGCTGACAAGGAGATGGTGGAGCTGGTGGAGATGGAGGTCCGTGAGCTGATGAATGATTTGGGATATAAAGGGGATGAGGCCCCCGTCATCAAGGGCTCGGCGTTGTATGCGCTGGAGGGGAAAGATGAAGGGACCAAGGCCATTAAAGAGCTGTTGACCGCTGTGGACAGCTATGTGCCCATTCCTGTGCGCGAGCTGGATAAACCATTCTTCATGCCTATTGAGCATGTCCACTCTATTCCAGGTATATGCCGAGATGATGCACTGCAAAATTTACGAAACGTTTTGATAGCGTTGCTGTTAATAAAACGTTTAATATTTGTGATTTATTATTTATTTAATGAGTTATTTTTCTCAATTATTTATGGAATAATACAATTCTAGTTATTCAGTTATTCATTTGAAATATTGGATTTCATGTAGAATTTCGCTACATTTTTTAATAGTTTCGAAGTCTCGGTGAAATAATGCAGATTGAACAAATCTCTGTGGGTTTTGCATGAAATATGACAAAATTCCTCCTTGCACAGTGAGCCGTGGGTGAAAATATATTTTCAGTCTAATGCATTCCTTTATCTGTCAGGGCGCGGCACCGTCGTGACCGGCTTGGTGGAACGGGGTATCATCAAAAAGGGTGACGCATGCGAAATCCTTGGCTACGGGAAAGTGGTAAAGTCGACGGTAACCGGTGTGGAAATGTTCCGGCAGATTTTGGATCGGGCCGAGGCTGGGGATCAGCTGGGAGCGCTGCTCCGCGGCATTAAACGGGACGAAGTGCGACGCGGAATGGCACTGTGCAAACCAGGTAAGCAGTGTCGCGTGCCAGTCAGTCTGTCGTAAAATGTCTTCCTGCTGTATTAGGCACTTTGGGACAGCATGACCAGCTCGAAGCTCAGGTGAGTGAGACGAAGTGATGCAATGATTTTCAGGATTTTTGTTAATGTAATTGTATGTTTCGTTCTACAGCATTTTTTGGTAACCGGTTAGAAGTTTTTATGCGTGTTACGTGAAACATTGAATAATTTGGTTAATACCGAAATTAATGTGGAAGCGAATTGGTTACCGAAAGATTATATTCAGACAGTTGGGTAAAGTTTTTAAAACGGTACGGGCGCACCGAAAAATAGGTACTATGGTTCGTACCGCTTTTACTTATCGTTAACGATGATATAATTGTCCGGTTCGTCCATAGGTGTACGTTTTGAGCAAAGAAGAAGGCGGCTCACAAAAGGCCGTTTCCAGTCTGTTCCGGCCCCACATGTTCTGTAAAACTTGGGACTGCCAGGCCGAAGTGAATCTTCCAGCTGGGAAGGACATGATCATGCCGGGCGAGAATGGACTGTACGTTCAGCATCAGAACATCACCGTGAAATGTTTTCATATGAGAGTTCGCATTGTAGGTTTACCCTGAAACTCATCAAGCCCATGGTCACCGAGCCCGGTCTCCGGTTCACATTGCGCGCCGGCGCAATGACCATCTGCACCGGGGTCATCACCAAACTGCTACCCAATCTGACCGACAATGAGAAGGAGTTTATGGCGTTGAATAGGGAGAAGAAGCTGAGGATTCTGGATGGATCGGCCAAACTGCCCAGTCAGCAGCCTAGGAAGGCTGGGGCCAAGAGTTGAGCGGCTATAGTGTACAATGGCGTTCCCTCGTTTTTTTGTTCTCTTCAGTGGTCGTTGTATTGTATATTTTACGTGGAACATGTTTAGGATGTCATTAGTGGAATTTGTTGCGTTGTATGAAGTATTCAAATAAAAAAGCTGCGGTTAGTCGGTTTGATGAACATGCAGTGACTTTCCTTCGTGAGGTTTTTTTTCCCAGAATCTGATATGGTAACATAATATACTATGTTAAAAATAGTATTATGTTAAAAACTCTAAGTTTTACACGTTTATGTGCAAATTTGTGAAATCGTACCGGTAGTTATTAGCCGTGATTAAATCTTCCATCAGCTGCTGCATTTTTATTAAGTCCCGGTTCGAGGACTGAACGTACACATTACCAAACAATCATATTAAAACAAGAATTAACAAAAAAAAGACAGGTAACAAAAATAAAACGTGAAAGCATTTGTTACTTGTGAACTGAAAGTCTGAAGCATAGTGTTATCTAGATCGTGCGTATAAGAACTAAACATGTAAAAATCATACAACGCCTGAGTTGGATTAATAAATTCCCGAGCTGCATTATTAACATTCAAGAAAACTCATAAAACTCTAAACGTTATGTGGTAAAAGACTGCAGAATAATCTGACATGACAGCACTGATCAGTCCGAGGGAGGATCACTCTGCTTTCCCGAGATCCTTTCGCTGAGTTGTTTCTGCTGCTCTTTCCTCCACCGACTTTCCGACGGTCTCTTTGCTTCAGGAAAGAACCGCGGATCCCAGTCAATGTCAACTAGACCGCCTTTCTTGGCAATTTCCATGCGGACACGGTTGGCAAACGCCGTAGCGTCTTCGTCAGGCTGCAATTAGGAATATCCATGTGAACGACCTTTGTTTACGAAATGCTAAGTTTTACTTGTTTTGAAAACTGAAACTATTACTCAAACGAATACATCCATAATTTTCTCATAATTTTTGCTCCAGATTTACGAATCCAGTTTTACTTATTTAACCATGGATTCTTCTAACGGACATTAAAATTGTACAGCATAATATGTTTCAAATAAGGCTTTACAAAGAAGTTTCTCATTTATCACATTCGGTTCAGAAAGACAATATTTTTTGTTCGGAAAATGACTGAACCAGTTAAAAATCACTGAAAACTGAAAAAAATCTGCACCCGAATTTTAAAAAGGAAAAAAACAGACTCATTAAAAAATGATTGTTAATACGAATACATACCTGCTTGCGCGTAGGCGGCAAATACCACACATCACAAACAATCGCCCAGCTGGTCATCATATCCCAGAAATGCTCCTGCATGGTCGGCTGGTTGCCCCAGAAGGCATCCCCGAAAATGGGATTATACCGGATGGCTACGGGGTACACCAAGCCATCCACTTCAAAGCTGCCTTTCTTGAACATCATCACGGATGTGTTATTGACACAAGCACCTGTACAACGATAAACAACCGTAAACTTTTGAATACTAGGTGATATATCAATGAAAAAGCACCTTCGGGAAAGATAAGAATGGGCGGTTTGGATGGATCGAGGATATGTTCGTGCATGCGCCGACTGACCGCACTCCGGTCTTTCGCTTCTGATCGTTCAAAGTAAATGTGATCGAATGCTTTGGCCATGATATTCTGCAGGAAACCGAAGGGACCACCGTGCTGCTGACCAACCTAAACACCGGCCAGTTGTAGACAAAATTAAGAAATACTTGCTGTAGAACAGATTTACGTGTTACTAGTTACCAAGTATTCATGTTAATTGTAAGCAGACACTCTGTCAATCGACAACAATCGTAGTGCAGTGGCACAATATATTGTGGTTTATGTCGATAAGTGACAGATCCCGTATCTCTAAATGATAACGTCGATCCAAATTGCTTCTAGTTCATTAAATATTTTTTAAATTATATATTTTAATAAAATACTAAAAAAATATTCATATAATAACAAACTTCAGATAATAACGTCTAGTTGAGTAAACACTTTTAAATAAAATATTTTATTAAAATACTAGAAAAAATACTCAGATAATAACAAACTTATGCTACAGCCTAACCATGTCAATTCGAGTAAATAAGTTAAAAGATTTTACATAATATTTAAAAGCCCAATCGAAAGTCAGGCAGAGATGCGTACAAACGAGTAAACATTGTCGCAGGACATAACCACGGCGTCAATCGGTGAAGTATGGTTGGCAACGCAGATTCCATCCCGTTTGGCTTTATTCTGCCTAAAAAAACAACCATCAGATTCCTAACCAATATCACAAATCGGGTGCTCCACTGACCTGTCGTGATAGGTGCAGTGTAGCGTCAACGCCCTGGCCAGGATGCGAAAACTGACCAAATTGACATAAATAACCGCTCTGGCTTTGAAAGCACCGTCGCGTAGTTTGGAACAAACTGTGGACGAGATGATCAAGAAGAGCAGGCCGAATATGCACACGATTAAGCGGATTGGGAAGAGGAAGAAATGCCGGAAACAGAATCCCAAACCCCATAATACCGTCAACCGGAAGCTGATGTACCGGTAACCTTTATTGGTTCGGGTTAATAAGTTCCAGTATGGAAGCTCTAAACCACAACGAGAATAAAACTTATGCAATCCACAGTTAAAACAGTACTCTGTCTCTGGTGCAATATGATAACGCAGCAGAACATTATTTAAAACATACAGCAACAAGAACGAAAACAATTAGCATCAACCCGTGTTCATTCTCGCCATAGGCATTGTACAGCAGAACACCTTACCAATTAATAAAATGCGAGAAAGGCAGAATATTACTCCTGAAATTACCTCCAGACAAAACGATATGACTTGTTGTGATAAAACTCACAAAAGCGAATAAAATGATAAAAGCGAGAAACTTCACTAGAATGGCGAAAATAATAAAAAAATAAATAATTCGGTTCTTCTACATGAAACAATTCAAACACGTACCAAAGCAAGCTAAAAATTATCAGCCAACTACACATTCGCTAGTGCTTCCGGTCCCCCCATGGAAGGGGACCAAACAAGCCGTACCTTCCGCGTCAAAAGCCTTTGTAACTTCATCGTCCACAATGGCCCGCAAACCCGATCTGATTAACGTGAAAACGCTGGACATCTTGAACTCTCTCGGTTCAATCTCTTCCACTTCCACTTGCAGCGGTTTCGCCCCTGTATCGTCCTCCAGCAGATCGGCCCCCGCTTGCAAGCGCGTCCAAGTCTTTTCTGGCCGCTGAAACAGCTCCACTGCGGACAGTTTCGAGTCAAGTCGTTTTTTGCCATACTATCAAATCACACTGGTTTTAGAATCGCACAGCGGAGGGATTGAGGTGATTAGCCCACCTGAAAGAGCCATAAAATGCTCCTGATATAGCCCGACCGTAGTCCCACCCTGACATTGAAAACTCCCTCAATGATGATGAATAATGCGACGAGGAACTGGATGATCAGGAGACATTTTACGCAGCCAAACAGCACATACGCTAACCTTGTAATCATGTTTGCAGAAGGAAAATGTATTCATCAAATTTTGCTGCAGAGTAAAAGTATACGATTTCGTGGGAAATGTTTCCGTAACAGACGTTTTGCTGTTTGATAGACCTCAATGTTCCTAAACAAACCAAAACATTCGGAAACAATGACAGAGTCGCAGCAAAATGTTATATACTGGGAAGTAGTATGGGATGGCCGTTTATCAGTGTAGGTAGACGAAATGGTTTTTATTATTAATTTCGGCGACCATTATCGGTCGTATAAACATTTACTATATACTTACTTTACATAAAGCTGTATAATTTTATTTTGCTAAAACGAAATATCTATAATAATGCTAACTTAGACAATAAGTGGCTAATCACATTTCACAGAGGTCACAAACGCGCTAAAATGCACCTGTGGTAAAAACTGTATGTGCGTTCTATTTTGTAAAAATAAATAAGTTCGTAAAGATATTTATAAACGTAATCAATAATTATTTCTGTTAGTGGTTATTTTCTGATATTGTGCAGCCACTGCTCAGCCAGTGCAGTTAAAAGCCAAAGGGATCACATTGACGAATTGTCACGCCCACTGTAAAGATATGAGTCAAGATAAACCAGCCATTGCCCATTCACACTGGAATGTTCCGTTCTGCCGCGTAATCCCTTTCCATCGCGGATGCCGTGCGAGTCATTTGCGTAGGTATGCACCACATGTGGCTAGCGAAATCAAACAAAAAGCATTTTCATCTGCTCGCCTAGTCGCCTCGAAACTAGCTTTAAAAAATTCCACTGCACGCGCATAAATTTCGTTGATTCGGTTTTAAACTGCACTGAAATGTCCTGGCAAAATCCGTATAACACAACACCGTCGGGATCGCTGCCCCCGGGATATCCGACAAGCAGCACTGTTCCGCCAGCAGGAAATCCATATCCAGCTGGTGCTGTGCCGTTTACGGCCCCTGGCTATCCGACCACGGCAACTATTCCTCCAGGTAAAACACATTTTATGTCTCCCAATCAGACAATAGTTTTTATGGAATATTTACCGTATAATTATTAATTTACGTGTACATGTACTTCGTTTACGTTACAAAGTTTTCCTGTTATCTGCATTTTCAGCGATATAAAATTTTTCAGTTTTTCATTTCCTTATTTTTTATTTCGTTTTGTTATTTTTATTTTAATCTTGGATTGATCCGGGCTGCTGATTGCTGCGTGGAAAGAAAACGGCTCCTTTTTTGACCAGTTGACTTTTGATCTTATCCAGGTTATCCAGCTGGTGCGACCGCCCTTCCGGCCGGTTACAATGCAAATTCCAGTGGGCCTTATCCAGCGGGAGCATTTAACGCCCCGCCCTACAATCCGGCATTCGGCTTTCCTGACCCGCATTCCCAGGGATACCCATACCCCGCTGGTCAGGGTATCTATCCGTCTTTCGCGCAGCAACAGCAGCCATCGGGTGTCGGTTACGTGTATGCAGCGCAGGACGTTGTCGGCTACGTCTTCCGCTTGACTGACCATGAAAAATCTAAGCACCGCCTGGATGTCAAGTATTCGGCCAGCATGGATAAGTATGTGCGGATGTCGGAGAACAGTCAGGAGACCAGTGGTAAGTCAGAGGAAACGAGAGCGGAAATACAAGTCTTTACACTGTGCACAAAGGCGATAATAATGGTTAATATCAGTCTGACTGCCGTTTGAGGCGGGACCAGTAATAAATGGCAGTCACGCATAGACTCAGTAACTTCCGGCGATCTTGTGAGAATTTGATGTTACTCTTCAGTTTTCACTGTATTCCAGGTTGGCGTATGTTGGTTTACGCTGAACAGAACATTCAGCATAAAGTGGAACACGACCACCAAATGGCATACTTGGCCCGTAAAGAAATTGCGACATTCGGCCGAATTGAATGGCGATTCGATTCAGTCGAATCCGGTAAGTCATCAAAACTCTCATCAAAACCTTTAATGACTAATCTCAATTTCGTCAGGTAAACGTGTCAAACGCTTGCACATCAAATTCCCGTGGCACTTGTACGAAGACGGTCACGTGCAAGCCTACGTCGCGACCGAACGCGGCGATAACATCCCTCTCAAACAGTCGGATCACACTCAAGAAATCTCCAACGTGGCGGGCATTCAGCGTTTCTCCATCATTGCCGAGTTGTCCCGTGGGAAGGGGGAGCATGCTTGGCAGCATACGCAGCTGTTCCGTCAGAATCTCAAGCCGGGCTTCTTCTCAACCGACGACGCACAGTATCCATTCCGATTCTCCGTCGACATGGACTGATTCATGAGAATTTCACCGGATACACTTTCGATTTTCTCTAGCAATTTTCTTATCTGTTTGGTTTGTAAAATGATATTAAAATCGTTTTTGCTTCGTTTGAGCTTTTATTCGTAATTTTTCCACTAGTTTCAGTAATCTGTCAACAATTTCGTTATAACAAATCGAAAGAAAAAATGCTAGAACTGTATAAAAAGAACAGCTTGGTGTCCGGCATCCCGCTGATAAAGGCAACTGTCAAATTATTTAGAAAGACTTTTTCGCACCAATACCAATCAAAGGCAAGTAATTCTCCTTGATATGAGTTAGAAAATTCTTCAAGCTATATCCACCTTTCCGCCTGTTGGCATACTGCGACGGAAGAAGATTGTCCCGACCTAGGACAATGTTACATTGCAACAGGTTTTAAAATTCCAGCAATTCCAATAAAAAAGAATCAAGTATTTTGCCGAAACTGAACGAAATATAAAACTATCATCAAACTGATTTTTATCAAGCAATCGACAGTAATAATTACCAAACTATCTGCAGCCTTTGAAAACCTGACTGAATGGCTATAATAATCGAAGAAATAGGAATTTATCGATTAGAGCCAAAAAATACTCAAAATGAGTTTAATCCGTCAAAAAAATGCAGTATTACAAACATTTTCAGTTCGCACATTCTGTTTGCTTACTTCTCACAAGCGGGACGGTTTCGTTGTAATTAGGCAGCACCATGTCGTTGGCGGAGAGCGATACTAATAAAGCCATGGGAATAATCCACATGAATAAAATGAAAAATGCTGCCACTTCATTGAAGGGATAGTATGTTTCCGTAAAGTGACGGAAGGCCAGAAAATGGTTTAGAAGAAAGAAAACTGCAAAGGACAAAAACAACCGTAATGTCATAGCGCAGACGAATGATCTCCTTCTTTATCCCCAACTGATAAATATTACGCAATTATAACAAAGCAAGCGTCTTTAGTTTCAAACCAAACAATCCTATTAAAAGCATTAAAACACTACTACGGTCGAAATTAATCAATTTTAACCGACACACATTTCAATAAACTTCTTAAAAAAATAAAACCGTACAAGTGTATGCATTTCCAAGAAAAACTGCTATGAATATCCGACCTTTTCGACAAACGTTTCAGACTTACCAATAGTTCCGGCAAACCACACGCTTTTCAGCTGGATCGCCGGGAAGGTTTGCATCAACATGAAATGGC
>JAQGAU010001497.1:0-19046 GCA_034698045.1 Paramacrobiotus richtersi | reverse complement strand
GAGGATCCCGTCATGTGTGGGACGGTTAGCGGGGAAGTGTTAGGACTGTCGCATGGAACGTTTTGGGGGATTGTGGGTGGGGGGCTGGGGATGATGCTCATTGTGATCGTAGTCGTGGTTTGTGTGGGGCGACGGCGGAGTGCGGCTAAAAGGAGTAAATGCCAGATGCAACCGCCGGTAAATGACTGGAGCTCTTAGTTGAGTTTGTCTGTCGCGGGTTCTGAATTGATGCCTTATATTTCGATTCAAATTTCTGATCTTTCTGCTCTTCTCGTCGGTGCAATGATGGTACGGTGACGCACGGGAAATCATATTATTAAATGCTTCTACCGAAGTCATGCGCTGCGAACATGTGTTTGAATGGGTGTAGATTGTTAAGTGCGATCGATATGCTTAGTATCTTGTGCGAATTCGTAGATACTTTTCACTATCTGGTAGACCGGTACCGCGTTTGATGCGAACCGTCGAAGCGTGGCGTAGCGCAGGTTTGGTAGGTTTTTGGAGGCAGAATTATCAAAGGTCACTTATAAGGATGGGTAGTACATGCACGGACGCACTGTGCAGTTAGAAAGGTCACGTTTGTTACTGTAGAATATGATGATACTTCTGTTGATATAACGGGAGTCCTAGCTGCCTGCCACACCCGTTCGGCCTGGTTCACCTGCCAAGGGACGTACAAGTACGAATATAATTCGTGAAGCAAACTCAGCTCATTATCGCTGTAGATCGATTGATCATGAAACACGTTTCTGAGCATATATATAAAATGGCTAAGGATCTCTTGATCTTACGATGCTGACAACTGCGTATTTGCATACTTGGAGAATTGGAAATTTGCAGCCGCCGCCGCCCCGGCCCGTGGAACTAAAAACATGCCCTGTCTATCTGGCGGTGACGTCACTGGTGACGACCAAGAAATCGGTTCCCACCAAACCGCCAGCCAAACTTATTCCGGCAGCGAAATGCTTTCCTTCTCCGACTGTGAAAGCTACATTCTTATCTCGATTGTGTGCGTTGTTGTCGGGTGAACAACCTCCCGGCAGATAGTTACTGCATTTGACTTGCCATGTCAACTGCGCTTCCGCCGTAGTTTATGCGGCAGGCGTTCCTGTCATAGCAGTACCTGCCAGGCGGTGGTTCGCCAGACAGCCGCCCACACGATCGAGATATCAATCTAGTAGATAAGTTTCAATGTTTAAGGTTTCTAATTCGTAGTAGTCTGCGTGCACGTGCGCTAATGCATTTTTCAGTGAAAGGAATATAATTTGGGGCAATCTAGCAAATTCTCACAGCAAGTCCGCAATTGTAGCGCCGTACACTGAAGCCCCAAAATTGTTGGAAGATATCGAATTACAGTAACAGTACGCACAGAGCGAAGACTGCGAATTAATGTTTAGAGTTCTGTTAATGATTATTCTTAAGTTCCAGTTACTCCTCTGGCTCTGGAAATTTTTTGATCCATCAATTTCCACAAGTCAAAACCAACATTGTAAGACTGTAACAAAATATAACTTCTCCTGGTTCTACTAAACGTTACAAAAAAGGTCCTGGTTAATTCCCACAGATCACTCTTTTATTACACTATAATGCCGGAAAATGTCAAGCATATTAATCAAAGCCGGATATGCCACCGCAAGCGTAAGGAGTCTAGATGCACTAACAGAGTTACTCCTACTTCGTGGGTCACTGGTATTACTTTCCGGTGTCACCTAAAGAGAATGCATTGCAACAGATGTTCAGATAATATAGAAACGCTCCCTTAATGCTTGGTCGTCAGATACGTCATATAAGGCTGCACGGCACATCCTGGTGTTGTCGAACCGAGCCCTTGCGTTTTTTCACGAACCTGTGCAAGACCGATGCTACTGTTAATATACCTGAATGTCCTGCTTCGTTGTAATCTGTGGATTCATCGTCGCGGTAGGTAGCTAAAGAGAGCAACATAAGCAATGCGACCGATTCCGATTCTCAACCCAACAACGAAATGCATGTCGTACAGGAGGAAGAACAGGAAAGACGAATCCTTCGAAACTTCTTCCATCATTTAACGACTGCAAACGAAAAGAAACACTCAGTTTCGTACCACAATATTAGTATCGTCTTGCGTAAAAAATGATCGGTGTTAAATGTTTTTAACGCTTCATGAGTTACACAGAACGCTGCGCTGATCGTCTTTCAAATTAAGGGTGATCACAGAAACCTTACACGGAGTATGCTCGATAGAAAACGACGAAGCTCGGGATATGTGTCTGTACTGCTAACAAAGCGAAAACTGTATCCGTCACGTGCAGACTTACCGAAGCGACGGTGCTGTTACTGGTCGGAAAACACCTGCTGATGAAACTATACACTGTCTCGTTATTACACCAGTCGGTGTCGCAGTAATGAAATGTCCACATCCGTCGATTAGTCAACCGAGCATCTGCGGTAACACACTCATCCGGCTCCCCTCCCGGGTACGCACATCCACGCTCTAGCCACATTTTGGGGCGCAGGGGTTGCCCTGCTGTCATGGCCTTCTCGATTTCCGCCGGAGATTCTGTGAAGGCTTGCGAAATCCAAACCGCGCAGTATCCTTTCTGCTGCATTGTCATCCCAATGTTATTAGGTGGTGGCTTGCGATCAGGACAGCTGGCCTTTGCTGTGTCTTTCGTCGCAGGTGCATAATTGTTGCACAGATTGTCAGGCGGACTGGTTATCTTAGGATCACCACACGAGTAGCACACAACGGCATTGGTGAAAAGACTATTACGAGAAAACCCTTGGTTGTATCCGCATTGCAACAGTGCTGACTGGGCACTGTTATCGCGCTTGAGATGAAACGACTGCCAAAATTATAGGCCCATCGAAAGCGTACCGGGACGGAGCAGGCAAAAATAAGATTAGCGCTGCCAGCAGCGGTCTTGTTGACAGAAACCCGGCACCTTTCAATCCCAGGAGAGTTGTCATAATTAGCGTGCAGTGTTTGAAAGCGTGACGGTACGAAGATCCAGTCAGAGTGGTGTTCTCGACAGGTTGCTGCAAAATGACATTCGGAACAACGTTTTACAGCTTTGCTTATGTGAAGCTAGGACGGTGGTCAGCAGGCCTGGCTATACTGAGTATTGTATTTTCAGAACATAATCATTTATTTCCTTGCAGGCGATAATAATTATTATGCCGATAACGATGTAAACGATAGGCTTCGCAATGGCAAACTGTACTGGAACCAATACTGCTATATCTAACACTGTACTGTACATACCTCAAGGGCCCGGTCTGGTCCATCTCCATCTAGATATGAGAGATCCTCCTGAAACGAAACAAACGTGTCCGTGTAATCCGTGCTATGCAATTACACTGGAAACGACCATCCACATCTGCAACACAACTGTTGTACCGAACATCAGGTATTGTTCTTTCATATATTTGGTTGAAGGACGGTCGACATTATATTTATGTGCAAAACCTCACTGGGGTACTAAAACCTAAAAGAAACGTATGTTTGGCAGACTTCTCTCTGTCCGGAAACGAGGTTCTACCGATAGAGGCTTCCATGTTACACTGATCAATCCATGCTCCATGCTTTTGGTAGAAACCAAGAGTGCGTCATCACGAATTGAACGAGTCGGTCCACGCTACGGATAGCGTGCTTCGACCACCAAATGGTAACCGGTACCTCGGCGGGATTGTCTATGCCTCAGCGATCTGTTGGATGGTGCGTTACGTTTTTCGTCGGCGAACAAAATTTTAATTTCCACCGTCGAGCGCATAATGAGCGCATTATGAGCAGCCTCTCGCTTCGCCGAAGAGCGATTTTGTCGGTAGGCCTGTAGGGGTGGGTGGATCCTCATCGGTAACTCTCTCTATATCGTTCATGGCACACTGGTAGCCATAGTTAGTTAATCCTAGGTGCACAGGGCGTTTCAATTATCTCCAGATAGAAAATCGATTTCTTCCCGACGAAGAACAGCACCACATAAACCGATCAATCGGAAACTGCTGGCGCAATTTCAGCTTATTCAAATGTTGGACTTCAAACAAGTTTCCGAAGTTTCCGACTTCATAATTATCTCACAAAATTTATTGCTAAAGGTATAAGTAGCAAGGCTGAGCAAGCCGATTACTGCACGTGAAAGTCATTGGTTCCCGATTGTTTTAAAGGTTTTGAAATAAAAAATCCGCGGGCCGGATTTCCGTTGGTCAGATTGATACCACAAAAATTTTTTGAGTTCAAAATATTCGCGTTCACACTCTCGGCAGCTGTTTTTTTCTAAACATCAGGCAAGTAAGATGCAATAAGCCTATGGACCTAGCATAAGACAATTCAGCAACAAACGAGTACAATAATTGAACTTCAATTATTATACTCGGTTGTTGTCGAATCGAATCGAATCTATTTCGATGGCTATTCGAGCCACAGCCCCTTTCCATCTTTGATCCGGTTATTTGCAAGTTCAAATGACTTCTTATATGTAGCCTTGGACTGGTTTAGCGATCACAGATGATTTACTCTATGGTTTACCCCTTGATAGCACTTGAACTTGATTTCTGCAAAAGAATCCGCATTGCAATAATCCGACAAGTAGTATATATATCGTGCTCTGAAATAATCCGGTCCGGCTTGATTCGGCTCATCTAAACAGTCCGGTGGGTTGCCCCATCCAGGATAGCCGATTCCTCGCTGTATTCGTTTCCAGGCTGCACCGCGTACTCCCTCGGGATAATAATACGCGAGGCGCGTGTAGCAGTAAGGCCGCAATGGTAGCACCATTCCTCCATACTGCAACAGGTAATCACCGGTCCATTTGTAAGTGTCACCTGAGATTAACCCATCTTTTCGATCCTTTAATTTATTTGGTGAAATCACGCATTGGTAGTCTTCAGACTGCTTAACATATGTTGTGTCGCACTTGTAGCACGTGAGGCGGGGAAAAGTGGAATTCCAGTTAATGGCATGGGAGCCTGTACAGTACAGGTAGTGTGCAGGAAAACTTTAAACAAGGCAAGTATATAACTATGATGTAGCAGTAAACAGTAAACTGGCCTATATATCGCTCCATAGCATAACTGAAGCGACAGGCCTTGCGTCTCCTTTCTTATATAAAGACAGCACGTAAGGCCTGTCGCTTCAGTTGTGCTATGATCGCTCTGAGTCTGGTATCAAACTTTCAAATAAAAAATGCGGCCGTTATAATTCTACCATTACTTACGTAGCACAGAACTGAACATCAACATTGCGCTGCACAAAATCAGATCCAGTTCTGTCATCATGATAGTGTCATGTTTAGGATCTCAACCCGGCTAAAAATTAGTGAAACAACTCCAACAGATTTCAGTCATTTTCGCAAGTGACAACTGAACGCTTTCATTCATTTTTATGTGCGAAAGAGACCAAGATGTAGGTAGAATCTCCACACTCTGCAGGTCGAATGCGGCGTGGCTCGAAACCTCTATCGATTCAAGTGTTGCAGTATGGTTGGTTGGTTGCTATGTAGTGTTGTCGAATAGCCATCGAAATAGTTCAGTTATTATACTCGTTTCTTGTCGAAGTGTCTTATGCTATGTCCATAGGCGTATCGCATCTCACTTACCTGATGCTCAGAAAAAACTGTTGCCGAGAGTGTCAGCACGAATGTTTTGAACTCAGAAAACTTTTTGTCGTAACAAACTGACCAACGGAAACCCGTTCCGCGGAATGTTCTATTTCAAAAACTACGGTACTTGTAGTGTTGCAGTATTCTCTGCATCAAGCTTGTTTGATTGGCTGGTTAGTTACTATGCGTGCGTAGCGTAAACCTTCCGGCATCGTCAATCTCATTGGATAGATCCAATTATTTACTGTTAAATCGATTTATTTCCTAACTGCATCCTACCCTATTTACTTGTTTCGATCGCAGTTCGTCAGTTCCGGTGTGTTTAACTACAGAGCTGCGCTTTTTTTGGTCGCTTCTATGCACTCTTGGGCAAGTTGTTCAGTTCCAGAAACTGTCTTTTGAAATTCCAGTTTGCATAAGTTCCGTTAGTACATCCTGATCATTTTACGAAAGTTATTAGCTGGGGCATTGGCTGTCTGTTTGGACTACAGAGTATGTTGCTCAAATTAACAACAACAATAATGTAGTAAATTAAATTAGGTCTGTACTGTAAGTGCCGGCTATTTGTTTCCACAAAATCAACCAATTTAGCACTGCAAGCCGGTCCCTTTGTTACAGGCTATGGATGCATTCGACTAATAATTATGCACTGAAGCCTTGTATGTTTGAGCCGAACACGTAGAACCAGTTCCCATAAAAAAGCATGGCAGCAACGACAAACACAGAAATGTCAACCAACGTCAGAATCCAAATACTACATATTATACGCTCAGCCCATTCAGTCCACCTTAATAATTAAGGTTTTTTTATTTCAAAAACTACGGTACTTGTAGTGTTGCAGTATTCTCTTGCTGCTTGTTGGATAAGGTGACCTTATCCATGTGCAGCTTGCTTTCGTTTGTACAGTCACCAACACGCAGACCGAAATAAGTTTGGATTACTGTTAACAAAATTATTATTCTCATAATTTATTCTTATAATTAAATTCCAGATATTTTGTGATTTCGAAATTTTTTGCACGATAAAGTTGTACAAAGAAATCACAGAAGAAAGGTAAAACGTCTTACTTTTCCCGCCTTAAGTTCGATATCCTGCATTGATAGAAACAAACTGGACCTCATACTGCACATTCATATGGATAGCTGTCCACCAAAGTACCTATGCGCATCTACTCCCGCTTTTGCGGGCGCATAATATCACGCTCTAACCTGATGCGCTAACATCTTATTCCGCTCTGCGCGCAGTTCCATAACCCCGCCCGCGAAATACGATCACCATAGTTCCAACGCTTTTAATAATATCAGTCCACTCGTACTGTATCAGTAACCAGCGCGTGTGTGATGGTGAGTATCACTGCGGGGAGAAGGATTTGTCGGACGAGGATCCCGTCATGTGTGGGACGGTTAGCGGGGAAGTGTTGAACTGTCGCATGAGACGTTTGGGGGGATTGTGGGTGGGGGATTGGGGTGTTGCTCATTGTGATCCTGGTCGTGGTGTGTGTGGGGCGACGGCGGAGTGCGGCTAAGAGGAGGAAACGCCAGATGCAACCGCCGGTAAATGACTGGAGCTCATAGTTGGGTTTGTCTGTCGTGGGGTTTGGATTGATACCTTATATTTCGAGTCTAATTTCTGATCTTTTTTGCTCTTCTTCTCGGTGCAATAATGGTACAGTGACATGAAGGATATTATTAAATTCTATGCGTTCGTTCGTACGGTGCACATCAAGGTGGTTTAGTGACTGCAGATCGTTCAAGCGTTATATTCCAGCAGTGCATAATGCAAATAAGTGCTTGATTTCAGCAGCGCAGAATCGTCTTCAAGACGTAATAAGAAATTGTGACATAGAGATAAGCAATAGGCTGCTATCATGTGAAAGCAAATACACAAACACAGACACTGGCCCAACTTCCGGTTAGCTTGTATTGCCCTTATTGGTTAATGACCGACCCCAGTGCATGAAGGACCTCTACACCGTAGCTGATTAGCAGAACACGAAAGCGAGCATTAAAAGTGGACAAGAAGTAAACTATGTAACAGCAGAATGATGGCACTGAGGATGGGGTTCGCCTCAGGCCATTCGAATGCTCCATTGTCCGTGTCGGTACTGGTTTCTTCTGTAGCACTGGTGATCACTTCGCCGGTTCCTATAAAAGCACAGAGGATGAAATAGGTTAAATGCGATTCGGTATTATCACGGATAAAAGGATTTACCAATGTATCGTACCTTTACTGATACGTGTTCTTCTGTTCTCTGTATTCCCTTAACTTTATCTAGCTTCTGTCTTGATAGCCGCTCACACATGCAATTAGCAGGGCCGCTTCCGGCCTTGCCAGAATTGAGAATCTTCCGTTTCTCATTCTTGAGCGAGCTGGCTAGTCAACTGCTTGTTCTTTCTTACGACCGATCTTCCTGAGTTCACAGTGTGAGAGGCATACTATATTTCTATTGTTTTAGCAAGTATTTATTTTAGGAAAACTAAGTTATTTTCCGTAAACCGTCTTCATGAACCTTATAAAATAACGTAAACATTCGTCCAGACTAAATTTGCACTTGTTAGTGTACAGGTAGACGGGTGGCATCTTAACTGATCGCCGTAAAACGGTGTTGAGTTTGCTCAACAGTAGATCAAGAACCTTGTAACACGCAAAACAGATATCACAATTTTACAAAACATAACATAATAGCTCAGTTGTCAGTCCCTCCGCTGAACCTTTTTTACCATATTTAACGCTGCCAAGAGAATACAATTCGTAAAAAGCCGAAACAGGGTGCGGTGTAGACGTCTTATGCACAAAAAGATTATATGGCGTCTTGACTGCGAGATCTCAAGCAGAAATGAACTCGATGTTTAGCAGCAGTTATCAAAATAACTGGTTCTTATTGTCAGAAAACAAGTTTTGAAGAAGACAGGTGAAAGGCCACATGTGGTTTTTTCAATAAAAGCTCATTTGATCAAGCCACTGCAGAGTCGAGAAGTGCAATTTTCATTCATTCAGTAAAAAAATTATTCTAAAACCATTTTCGAACAGCTCAGTGCATTTGCGTATGTTTTCTGACAGTTCATGAATCTTCCAACAGTATTTATCAAACTATAGAAACAGTCAAACAAAGAGTACCTGGGATTAATCCAACAAGATGAGTAGTTGTCAAGGTCTCCCAGTTTCCTATGTTGCATTTATCGCTTACGCAGAAGCAAATGCGGAAAAAGCTAGGATTATTTGGGTCCGTTTCGTCGAAGCAGTAGCTTTTACCGACGGGTAGCTTTGTGTGGATCGCCCGACGCATCCCCGGACTAACCGTGTAGTTTCTGGATGAGCAGGTCCTAACTATTTCCTTCACTACGGCGGAGAAAATAAAAAAGCACGTTCAGCCGTTCAACCAAAACGATACTCTCTTAAACCACAGCAAAACGACTTGTAGATGAAAAGCTTACTGTTGCCGCGTTCCTTGTTGTATCGCAGTGCAGAAACACATAAATCTAGACAATCTGTCATCACGCTTGATGCTACTCTCGTGACAGGGTGTGCACACTGTTTTGCGTTAAAAGTGGCGTTGAGAGGGGAGTCATCAGGATAGTCATATATACAGTCGTAGCATGGGAATTTCTGGGGTCCCGGCGTACCTGCAATTAGAGTGTTGTTGTGTTTTCCTCACTTCAAATTTGGGGTTGGTTAGTCAATGGAACTTATTATGCACAGGCTGCAGGAAATGCACCAGATGTTAGCAATACAATCCTTATTAAATTACTCTGTTAATAACAGTAAAAGCAGCAAACCAAACAACGATTACGACTGATAGAAGAAAGCGAAGGTGAACACATCTCTAGAAACAGAACCTCGTATACGCTGGCTTACAGGTAAGTATTTTGACCGGGAGTTACGAATAAATAGGCGTTTCGTATCAATAATATGATCTACTAAATATGGTGAGCAATTTTGCAATTTATACCAAACTTAAACAGTTAAGAGTTATCAATTTGCAAAGCTAATAATGCGTAAGTTGGATTAACATATCGGGATACGAGCATCGGATCAAGAATCAAGATCGTAATCTTGCCGGACCTTGCTTCGTGGACGCTATGTTAGGACAGCTTACACATTAATAACTTCGCAAATTATTGACTTTTCACTGGAGCAGCAAAATCAGTTGGTAGAAGAACCAGACACTTTTGAAAGAAGTATGTTCAGTTTCTGCTGCGGTACTCGGTTTCAAACGTTCACATTTCTAACCAAATTAAGATACAATACTCTGCTTTCGCATCATCCCTATTTTCGCGTACGTCCCGTGCATAATAATGAACCCCGTATTCAACGAAAGGTAGTAAGATATGCTTGAAGTCTCACGCCTGCACTGCCAGCTGCCTACATGTCCGAAGTAACGCCATGATGGACACGACAATCGGCCCGATCATGATCCCCATGACAATGTCGATTCCGACGAAATGGTTTGTTTGACTCGCTGAACACCCTCAGTCAACGTTTCGCAGTGAAACCATTAGAACGGCCGCTGAAAAGCTCGGACTGCAACTCGAGGAGGCGATATTCAGCTCGGGAATGATAATAACAATGTTTATTAGCCAAATAATAAATCTTTTCGATAAGGAAATTAATAAATAATTTATTTTTGTTCGACAGCTTGTTTATTTGCAGCTCGACGCGTGAAGTAGTTCGCCACGCTGTTGTCTAGAAACTCGTCACTACCGAACAGAACCTGTGAACGGTGGCTATGCTGCACGTGATAGAGTGCAGAACAAATGGATGTTTTTGAGTTAATCATTGTGTGATTTTGGATACAATTCATACAAATAATGGAAAATCGTTACGAGCCTGTGGTGACCTTTCTGCTGATATTGCTACGAACATGTAAGTGCCAGAGACAATCTTCCATCATGAATTCGTCAATGACACGGAACTATATGCACAGGCACTGTACAATCCAGGGATACCGTACTCTGCTACAGTTGTTATACGGAGTATGGTTTAAATGCCAGTGTTCCTTTCGACGACGGAACCTGCGGCAGCATAACTGATGACGGAAGCAAATTAGCGGAGTGTTGGTCGAAGTGCGTTTCCGCCATTTGGTTCGACGAGAAAGTCCTGCGTACATGAAGTGTAAAGTACGGAGAATGCTCAGTGTGCAGCAAATTAGAACTATAACGAATACCACAGCGTTCGCTATAACGCTTCGCCATAGACTTCAGTGTTCAGATTCCACCTAATATATGGATCCGTAATTTTCGAAAATCGCAGCAACCAGAGGATCGTTGTGTTGGCACTGGAAAGAGTATATTCGGAAACACAGTATCCATCTTTTGTTTCCTGTACGGATACAGAACTGTCAAAACGAAACAACGAAAGGCGGTCTCGCCACTGCAAAATGTCCGAAACACCTTGATTTCGACTGTCAAAGATGGAAAGAAATTGTGTTACACAGGAGTAAAGAATAACATAAGCATCACTACTGCACAACTGTTGCAGTAACGTTTGCTGCAGACTGAGTCTATTCCACGCTCTTTCACGACACCGCATTGCATTAAAACCCTTATCTGCAGGAAGAAAAGTCACTCGGCTGTGCGCAGACCCTTACAAATGGACCGTTGATACCGTCGAGCACAGCAGGGTGCCGGCTGGAACTGGGACCTACTGCAATGCCGGTAAAGATCCCCAACAGCCTGGAATGCTGCACATCTGCTACTGCGCAACGGCTAAGTGTAACAACTGGAGCCTGGCGGCCTTGTGGACCGCCGGCAATTATTCGCTAATAGGCACCGGGCCGCCCACAAGTAAGCCTTGATATTATGATGTCGACTGATATTGACTAGTTTGTTTAACTGTTGTACTTGACAGCAACGGAAGGTATAAACGGGATGCGTCGGATCACAAGTTGTTTTATAAAGACTTTCTTGTTCTTTTTGATGTCTGCATGGATTCTTCGGCATTAATTTAATAATTTGTGGCAAAACATACGACGATGGAGGAATGCATGCGGTGTGCGCAAACACGTCTGTTAAGTGTTATTTGCCGCGAAAATGTTGGTCTAATTATATACTCTAATACGCTCTGCTGTCATCACTGCATGCGGGTGTTAAAACAGAAGTAACAACAAATTATACGAATTTTCTGTCATGATGACGCCGTGCAACTCAGCGGCAGTGTTCATTAATCGCAATACTTGTACTAAACCTTTTCTGGATAATCTGTGAAACTGTACATCAAGATCAAATTTTTAATTTTCAATACGAAATGTTGTTCCGAATGATTCAAAGCCATCGTAAGTTTAAAAATCATCCATGGTGAAAATTTCGAACAAGTTAGAAACGAGAGTTCCAAAACAGCATACTGATGATACTAGTATCTGCATCGTAGAATACGTCTTTTGGTAACTAATAACTTTACATCTTATAGTCAGAAAATTCAAAAAGTCATGACCAAACACAATACATTGTACAGGTACTATACTGTCCGTGCGCTTCAATGTTACAAATTCTCTTAAAAGAGCAAGTGCGGCAGCGCAACACCGTACTTGCAGTATCATTTCCTAATTTCGAATCTGTAGCTCACTATAATGAATAAGAACAGCGTAACGCTGGAGTGCCTTGGGAGTAATTGCTATGGAAACTCGACGGATCGACTTGTGACACTTGCTTACGGTGTCTTCAGTTAATGGAACCTGATCCACGCTATTGCTGTTCGTTCGGATTCTTGACCGTGTGGGAACTAAGAACCGCGATGAATGTCTAACGAATCACGATTTAGCAAATGGAATGTCGCCCTAATAAAGTGCCCAAAAAGTGATTTATATGCCAGATATGGCAGCCTTATCCGAAGTCGCCATCTTGGAGACGCCCCGCGAGCCCAGTCCGTTATCAATAAAATGGCGAGCTTTCCACAAGTTTCTGTACAACAAGACGGACAGGACCATCATGGGACGGACGGGTTTACAATGGGCGCAGATTATTGGGTTTTATATCGCTTTCTACGGGTTCTTGGCTGCATTCTTTTCGGTGGCTTTGCACTTGTTTCTAATGACCCTGGACGACAAGGAGCCCAGATGGCAGAAGGATATGGGACTGTTGGGAACTATGCCTGGTAAAAACTCTACAACTTTCAAATTTTGCAACTCCAGTCATGTCAAACCGAACTTTATCAGAACTCGCAATTTGTTTTTCCGTGGAGATGGATTCATCGTAACGATAAAATATTTACTAGTTTTGTTTCACAGGGATGGGTTTTCGACCGAAGCCACCCGATCCAGAAAGTCAGCTGATCTGGATAAACAAGACTACGAAGCAGTACTACATCGATAAGCTCACGGAGTATCTAGAGCGTAAGTAGGTAAGTGAAGACTGAGCTTTCTTGCTGAGAGTAGAATCAAATGAATCATTTGACAGTACGAGAAGCTTACTTGTCTTTCGGTTTTGACTAGCCTATAAGAACCAGATGGACACGAACGGTCCACAGATTGACTGCTCGCCGACGGCTGCACCCACCAACGCGACGCTTAGTGCGGATTACGTGTGTAAAGCAGCGCTGCATCTGATGGGACCATGCGCGGAACAGTATGATTTTGGATACAGTAGTGACCAGCCGTGTGTGCTTGTCAAGATAAACAAGGTACACTCGAGTTTCAGATTAGTAGTACTCCACTTTGAAATGACGTCCGCGCTAAAGTATTGTGTACAAATTAGTTGAAATTGTGCAAAATTTAATATCCTTAAGCTCTACGTTCAGAAGGAAGTGTGTGCGGTACAACAATGACACATTTTGCAAGTCTTTTGAGATAAATGCACAAAACGCAGTATTACTAAGACTTTTGTTCCGCTGCAAATATTTAGAGTATGTAGCTTTGTCCAACAGCGAATAACTTTTTTGCCGGAAACTCTCTTGCCAATTGATCAGCACCGGCTTAAGCTTACATACGACAGAGAATCATACAATTAATGAATTTCACATATCGATTTTAATATCTTAATTTAAGACGGTTGGTAGCATTTTAGAATAGCACTTTGATAATTCGGTTATAGAATCCGTACTTACAAAACGTTTTGTGATTGCTATGTCCAAAACCAGCAGCGTTTAAGAAGGCCTTGACCATTCAGTTTTTATCGCATCTATACTGTGCAGATTTACGACTGGATGCCCGCCATTGCGCCCTTCTTCCCGACCAACGTCACTGAGTACCAGCAGAAATTTAACATGACAGGCGGGGTAGAGGGCCAGTCCATTCCGGTGACGTGCGAGGGAGAAACGGAGCTAGACACCCAGCTGCTGGGACCCCTCGCCATGTACCCCTCAACCATCTCAAATTCGTACTTTCCCTACTTAGGGCAGTCCAATTACTTGTCCCCCTTTGTTATGCTGCAGTTCCTCGACCTGACCGTAGATGTGGTTATTGCGGTGCGCTGCAAATTCTGGGTGACGGATGTGGTGCATGATGTCGGCAAGGGTACGGCGACGGTTGGGTTCCAGATTCTGCTGAATAGTGACTAGGGTGTTATATTTGTGGATCATCATCGGTATGTGGGAAAGTCAGCAGACTCTTGCATTCTCGTGGAGACTCATCGTGTTTTCGTAGCGAACTTAAAGATCCTAATGGTGTTAAACTACAACAAATTGTTTTTGTTGAATGTGATCTGTAGCTGATGAGCTTCAGTCTGATCGGTTACTGTGTTTTCCGTTATTTCAGTATAAGTTATCCAGATAGTTTATTTCTGTCCTGATATTAGTGCTTCAAACTTTACCTAGTTTGTGCAAGAGAAACGTTATGGAAAGGCTCCCGTGAATGCTAGGGAAATGTAGCAATCAGCACAACAGTATCGCGTCCGCTACGATAACGATTCTTATAAACGTGAATCCGGCAAATCGTTGCTGTCGTTTTTATTCGCACAACCATCTCGTTCCAAAGCTACTTTGCGCCACACCTTTCTGGCAGACCAAATCATAAGATTGAAGTAAGTTATGTACACACTCGCCACGAGGACATGAGACGAACAAACAACAGCAATATTGGTATAAGGTACAGACGCAGTTAAACTAGCTTCTGCTTTTCCTGCAATCGCTGCACAGCAGTATATCGGTCAAAATTAACACCAAACTTCACTTTCCATCGCAGAGCCAACGGGTCCGTGTCAGCGATGGCGTTACTCCCCACATTCAGCGCGGCTGCATCGGCTGTTTGAATCCGCTCCACCGTTCTCCCTTGTCCTTTCACTGTCGGATTATTCTGCGCGCACAATTCCCGCCGCTGTCGTTCTTTGTCCATCTGACACTCGTGTTGTTTGTCACGCTCCTGCTTCTCAACGTACAGCCAAGGTGAGAATTCATCGTCGACCGTGAAAAAGTGATGGAACGGGCCAAAGTGGAACCGGTATGTTGAAAAGGGGTTGGCGAGGAAGTGGTCCAGTGTCGCATCGATGATCTCCTTCATTGGGGCAAACTTGACCTTTCAAAAAAGTGGACACAGTTAGTTTCTATTAGTGCTTCACAAACGTCAAGGAAACTAAACGACTAAATACACGTTTTTTATTGCATAATTGCCTGTGCAGTATAAAATTAATAATGCAAACGAAGACAACGAAAGTAAATGTGTTACAACAGCAGCAGAATCTGACTATAATAATATTCGCACGCAAGGTAAAGGAACAAAATTTGACGCACAAAAAGTCAGTGGTAGGAAAGCGCGCAGTTAAGCATCAAGAAACATTAGATAAAGTTTAGGCTGCCCTAAAAATGCATTCTTAATGTTCAGGTTGTTTTAAATTCCGGTCATAATTGCACAAATAACTGCCGCACACTCAAAAGGACACGGCAAACCGGTCTTAATGTTAGAACCCAAAAGAAGTGCTTTTAGCTGTTTTTGATTTTTTTTTCAAAGCAGACCCATGTTTACACAATTTAGTTGTTTAAAAATTACACCTAAACGATATCAGTTTGACGACGTATGGATTTGACCAGTCTTGCCTCTAAACATACACTACCTTGAACCACTGATTAACCGGATGATTCGTCACCGGATTCCCCAGTTTCACCCGCCCCGGTGCGCTCTTCACCTGATGCTGGTACGCCAGCGCCTGCATAAACCGATCAACCAGATCGGTCCGACTCTCCATCAGCCCAACATTCTGTGAATCCTGCCATTGAGCGTCGAGAAACCTCCGCACCTTCTTCCGTGTCAATTTCCATTTCTGTTTACCGGTGTAAAACTCCTTCCAGTCCAGATCGTCCAGCCAGCGTACAGAATCCGGAGGTTGCTTAGGCGGCCGTCTCTCCAGGTTAATGGAGATGTAATCTTCATACTCCAATGCATCGGTGTATGCAAGCCCGATGAAGGCGTGGCCAGAATGCTCGTAGTATGTTTGCAGTTCGCCTCGATTTAGTACAACTTTCTCCTTTCGGAACTTGGATTCGGCCGCTCGTGTTTGCATCGGTGTCGGCTCTGAAACATTCTCGGAACCGAAATCTTCGACTTCTGTTAAAATCTCAGTGTTTGTTGTGGTATTCCGGAGAAGGATGTCCGATACCGACGGAGTTGCCCGAAACAGCACACTGTCCGCTTCTTGCACATTGAGCTGATGCATTTCATTTCGAAAGTACCGCATACAAAAACTTGGCGTTGGAATGGTTGATGCAAAGGTTGAATTGGAGACTGCTTTCGTTAAAAACCGATGCACTGCATCATTTCCCTCGGTGCAAAATCGACTGTCGCACTTTATTAAGCACTGTTCAAGAGCCGAGCGGATATCCTGTTTAGCTTGAATAGCTTTAGCGGTTTCTATCAGGAACCGGTCATGGAGTTGGTTAAAACATTCCTCGGGATGGATAAGCCATGGGAGATACTTTATCTCTTCCGGTGAGCAATCCAACAGGAGGACTAAATCTTCCATGAACGGCAACACAGTATTCAAGCCATCGTCTGATACATCGATATCCTGTAGGTTTTGGAGTTCCATCAAACGGTGTTTCAGCTGATTATTGTCCAGCGCGAAGTTGTGACGGTGGAGCGTTTTCCTAAGTAGCCACGACTGTTTCCATTTGGTTGAGACAGAGTTCGGGAAGGGTTTCTCGGTTCCTGGTAAGTGCATCTCGTCGCGTCCCGTTTTGCCAGTGGGAATCCACGATGGCGGGGTTGGTTCTTTCGGTGCGAAGAGCGGTGCGTAACGGGTACGGAGGAAAGGGTCGCGTTCCTCGGGTCCGCCCTGGTATAACCGCCACATTTTGTCAAACTCCCAGAATAGCACACCTGTTGAGAAACAACGTTAAAAACCCAAATCAAGTTACAGTCAGCGAATATTAAATCAACAAAATTGCAGATTTCACAGTAATGCTGTGCGGGCTTCTTCTTACTCATAAACAACATACGAAAAGCTTTTCAAGTTGTATATTTTGCTCTGTTAACTAGTTCATCTAAATGTGTTGATCAAAAACGAATCTTTCTTGTTCAACAAACTCAAGTAGTGAAGGTCTAGGAACTTATTTCCATTAACTGTTAAAATGCCTTTTGCTATGCTTTCGTAGAAAATATCTATGATATTTGCGCTTTTGTGTTCAGCCTCATCGAAGAGACTTCGAGATTCACCATCGTATATCGGGTACTTTTGGTTAGGAAACATGCTGTAGACCGGTCAAAAAAACTACCAAAGACATTAATTTAACTCACACCATAAGGCACAGTAATGCGCCAAGAAATGCCGATTCGGTCTGAGCGCATACAAGTACGCCTTCAGATTCCCTTGGTCCAGATGCTCTTTGAGCGTCTTTGTCACGTATGACGCTGCCAATCCAAATGGCCATCTGTAACCAGAATTCAATATTCTTCATGGAACACTACAATATCACTGGCTTTCATTACCCCAACTTTTTGTGCAGCGAGTTCTGCATAATCTGGTTGAGATACGTTGGATAATACCGGGCGAAGAACCTAAAAAGCCGAAGTACAAAATTTGGAAGTCTAACACATGTGTATGCTGTACAGTAGATGTTGCAGCGGTAGCATGTTCATCTTGCCAAAATCATCGATAGGATCGCTCATGATGAACAGGGACGTCTTCCACTGCAGGAACAGGAAGGATTTCTTCTGTATATCGGGTACCATCAGGTCATATAGCTGCATCAAACGGTCACAATTAGAATCTGATAATCTGATTCAAACAGTGTTGAAGCATGGGAACAAACTTACGATACGGTAATAGTGTAAATTATCCTCATAATCCACAATCTTCTGCTCGATAAATTTGGTGGTTTCACTGATGACCTTTCCGTATTCTTGCATTAGGTGGAACAGATTAGCAAATTCTTCCTTCCACCTATAAAATAAACCTGTTCAAACCCACAAATTTCATCAGCATTTGATGTTATGAGTACTTTGAATATTCCACGGCCTGTCCAGGAATCTTGCAGTTGATCCGCGTGTAATAAAGGCAATCATCTGTTATCAACATTTAGGTGTAAAATACTAAGCAGCGCAAAAAACTAGCCACTGTATATCCATTACCTAAGCAGTGCGGAAGTTCCTTCCTCGCTCGATGTAGCTGCTGATACCCGAGAAAGTCCATTTCGCGTTCTGCAGATAACAGCAACAATCAAGCAACCGTCCATTGAACCTTATAACAGCATCCGTAATGCGCAAGTATTATAGTGTCCGCAAGTCTTATTTACCTCACCAACGATGTGCAGCTTCCAAGGAAGCGGTAACCGGTCGTTTTGTAGAGCTTGATCTACGTAGATCCTGTCGGCTGTTAATCTGTTCCACCTGGGGCAAAAAGAACAAGATGCGCTAGAATAAAGCCTGTTTAGTGTTTAGAAAGTAGATTACGGAATATTCTGAGAAAATTAAAATTCAGGTACATTAAGTGCTACTAATTGACTGACATAATTAGATGTTACTGAACATAGAATGTATTTCTACTCTGAACTATGCAACCAACGCATTTACTGTAACCAATACAAACCATACAATGCTATACATATATATTTAAAAGTTATTAGATCGTGTAGATAGTGTTATTTCACAGCTTTGCCTAGGTATTATTCAACGCCTTACCAGATGGCGAAATTGGACGCCAAACTCCGCACCACGGCCCACACAAACGCATACGTATCCCCCGTCTCCCTTTCAGCCACTTCGCCCCGCTCGGCCGCTTCCCTCCGCTGCACCAGCCGTCTCTCCTGATCCGCCTTACGCATCTCATACAGCAACTGTTCCTCAGTTTTCCGCGCCCGTCGCCGACACCGCAGCATCACCGTCGTTGCCACCACATCAAACAAATCGGCGAACTCTTGCGCCATCAGCTGTGTGAAACTCCGGCAGCAGTAGCTGATCAGCTTCCCGGCTTTAGCGTACCAGGGATCGTTGTCGGCAAAGATCTCGGGTAAGGGCGGCCGGATGCCGGTGATGTCGATGGTGGAAGTTTCGGGCGCTTCATGGTAGGTCGTGACGTGGTACTGGGTGATGGAGTAGTGGTGGTCGGAGGT
>JAQGAU010001496.1:0-19049 GCA_034698045.1 Paramacrobiotus richtersi | reverse complement strand
ATGTGTATACGTCGCTGAGTGATGTCCAGATGAAGAAGGAGGAGGGCATTGCCAAGTATCCCATGTCTCAGGTATGTGTGCGTATAGAATGTTTGATAGTATGTCTTCAAACTAAAAGAAGCAGCTATGCACTGCAGTAACATAAGGGATCGAATCCAGGATATAATCAGCAACAAAAAAGGAAGAGTAGTTTGGCGAGGTTAAGGCTTACTGCATTGTTCGGGCCTGTATAGCCTGATTTGGGATTTACTTGACCCATTGCCATGTGTCGTTATTTATTACACGAAAATACATACCATAGTTACATGGCGAAAACTCTGGAGTTTCGAAATCCGCTTCTAAAGAATGCTTGCTCTTTCTTTTTAGTTTTTTTTTACCGCTTCTTCGTTTTGGTTCAGTTAGCTTGTGGGAGCCTGGTGTTCCGGTTTCAGTAGGGTGTTGCTCCAGTAGTTGTGGACGTTAAACCAGTAAAACCAATATTACACCTTGCACCGTTAAAGTACGGTGCGGTGTCAGATTTCAACATTATTTCTCTGGTAGATATTTTCGGTTTCTTCAAGTGACAGCTAAGTTTTGTTTATCACCAACTGATACTGCATTTTTCCTGAGGATTTTGCACATTTCGTTTTCATTGGAGCAATCCGTAAATCGTAGAAATGTTGCATAAATGTACCGATTCGTAGATGTTTGTACAGCATGAGCACTACTGCTTCACCTGTCACATGTTAACGTAGTGCATTGGCTTAATTTCGGCTTACGTGGTGGGCCACTGATGGTGTTTCTTACCATAAAACGAATGTTCGCAAATCATTTTCTTTTTTTAATTGCAGAATATTACATGTAAATTACCTACTTCAGTTTAGTAAGCATTAGAAATTCCTCTCAACGGCTAACTGGAGATGCGCTTTCTAACGCAAAAAATATTCTTTTATACTGTAATGCGGAAGAGCCGAATATCAATCACAGGACATGTTTGATAAACTAGATCCCAGTAATATTATGCGCAGTCGCAATGCAGGCGCTAGGATAAACACCGTGTAATCATACTATACAGTCATGATTTGTTGTATAACGATACCAAACCCTCATGCTGCACTTCATAATTTAGAAAGAAGATGGATTCGACGAGACTCCGGTGGAACGTATATATCAAGCTCTTTTGCCACAGATTGGAAATCAAATTGTAAGTCCCGGTATAATTTTCTGTTTTGCAACGCGTGTTTCACGATTACGTCTGCTGTAGATTGGTCTGCTCAAAGTGTTGCTGGCATGCTCACCCACCAGCAAGCCAAAAACTGAATCTCTCAATGTTCTGACCGATGTCATGCCGGAAATAATGCCGTATGTATTGCTAACAGTAACTGACATTTGCTCGTATTACAATTTACAACTGTAAATTTGTGTAAAAATGAGAATTTTGTTGTTGAATATTTTACGACATGTTTTCAGGACAACAATGATCCAGACGATGAAGATGGGAATCGACACTAACCGACACAAAGAGATTATTGTGAAGGCGATTAGCAGCACAATCCTTCTGTTACTGAAGCATCTAAAAATTAGCCATATTTATCAGGTAACACATTTTCACAGAACATGTATTTTGTCTCGCGGAAGGTTGGAATGATGATGTTGTTGCAGTTCGAAACGGTGGCGCAGCATCTGGTCATGGCCAACTGTATGGCACTCATTCTCAAGTTCCTCAATCAGAACATACTGGGCTACGTTCTATCACGCAATGAGTAAGGTTACATATTTGGAATTATGTTATGTGATCTGTAAAGTGCTTCTCTAAGTTTTACTTTAGTTATTTATGCTCTGATGAATAAAAAATAATATTAGTGTTAATTATTTGTACTTTTCTGTCCTTCGTTTTGAAAAATAATTATCTGCTTTTTTAAAATTTATTTTCATTTCGGCAAAGCAATAGTGGGCTCGGAAACTTGTTTTTATTTGAGCTATTTGCAGAAACATACAGAACTAAAAACCTTTTCAATGTTTCTGCAGAATTCCAGTTTTAACTTTCCCCTCCATGCTGTTTATGGCTTCCCATGAACTAACCAAAGAGCACATGGAAGCGTCCGATCAGAGTCTGTCGTGGCGCAATTTGCACTCGTGCATTAATCTTATCCGCATCTTGAACAAAATCGCCAAATGGAAACGCTCCCGTATCTTGGTGTTGGTACTGTTCAAATCGGCAGCAATCCTGAAGCGGGCGCTGCGTATTCGCCACCCCGTGATGCAGCTATACACGCTGAAAGCGCTCAAAATGCAGTCGAAATTCCTGGGACGCCAGTGGCGACGACTGAATATGAAGACCATGTCGGCCATTTATGAGAAGGTCCGGCATCGGCTGATGGACGATTGGGCGTATGGAAATGGTAAATAAACGCTGGCAATTTGTGAACCGTTCTGTATGTGTGTAAAACTGGGGACATTTTTAATCTTGGAAAAAATATGGTTTGTAGCTAACTAACAATATGGCTATAAAACAGGCGGTGAAAATCGAAGTTTTTTGAAATCACGCTCTGAAAGTGAGGTGTTAATTTTAAAAAAAATTATGATTTTATAACAACAGTTTCAGGTATCATTTATCTGTGCAGATAAGTTCGGTAAATTTTGCGAATTGGCGCATTGCGATTTACCGAATTGGCGCATTGCAGTGTGATAATTTGCTCGTCAACGGTGTTTGCATGCCATTACACTACGGTTTTCTCAACTGTCTTCACATGATTGATGTGAACGAAATGAGTTTCGCCTTATGTGCAGCTGAGACACATTGGGCTTTCTGTAGCGCCTAAATCGGTTCGATGCTGAACTGTTCTTTTGTGAACAAAAATGTACAGTTTACAGTAAAATACCGTTAAAAGAAGCAGATCGCGAAGAGAAATACATGCGAAGCTTTTGATGCGGTACGTACCAAAAGCTGCAGTTATATTATCTGTGGATTATAATATTATGGTTTTCACTGGTGATATTAAAACTGGAATTACACGTAGATAATTTTTTAATGGCGGAAAAGCCGGACCGCATATCTGAATTATTCTTCAACGGTAATCTGTAAAGAATAAATTTGGTGGTTATAGTTCCGGAGCACGAAGTCAAGAAAGTAGATTGCCAGCTGGAAGAGCGTCGCCTGCGCGTAACCCTGGACATTTTCAACAACCGACGTTACCACGACATTCTCCGTCCCACCGTCACCTACGTGCAACCCGGATTAGAAGACTTTCAGCCGGTGGATGCGTCGTTATGCCGGGCTTTATCTATGCGCGTCCGCCTGCCCGTTCATTATCAGATGGACTACGAGGGATGGCTGGAACGGGAGGTGTTCCAGGCGGATATTGACTGGGATCAGCTGATTGATGTGCGGTATATCGGATGAAAACAATATGTATGTGGGATCGTGTTCTTTTTTTAAATCCTTGTTTGAAGGAGTTTAAATTTGTATACTGACCTATGCGTTTAGTATCGTATCTGTATCACGTGTTTTTAAACTGTTTAACGTGTCGAATAATGTTTTGGTTGCTGCTTTGTTTGTGTTGACTGAATATTTTCTAGGTGTGATTGTTAATAATTGAATAATGTTAATGAATTGGATTTTTTTGTTCTCGGAATGATTTGAATGCGTTAAGGTATTCTGAAGATGAGACTTATTAAACTGGTTTTCCTTGCTGGAAAAAAACGGCAGATTTTGACAGAAGACATGACCTGGAATTTTTGGAAACTAACTGAATATATCAGTTAATTTGTTAGCAAATAAAGCAAGGTAGAGTTTTCTATCTTTACAAAACCACTTATTCGATAAAACGGTCGTACTGTACCAGATCTACCGTTAACGAACGCTAAGTACTGTGCTCTTGATGATGTTGTCTGAAAAGCAATGGAAAAACTTTGTTATTTCTTTATGAAGTTTTTATTCTGTAGCCGTCGAGTTTGGAATCTTTGCTGATGGAAGCTGTCCCGTTATTTTCTGCACGCTGGTTTCTGTATGTAGTGCCAGCATTTTTGTGATGTGTGGCCTTCCGTAGTGCAGTGGCTTTATGAAACGAAACATCTGATTATGATCAGTACTACTGTTCATGGTATGTCCAATATCCACTTTGTAGATTCCAATTTTTGCACCTTTGACCGGTGAATCAGTACACTGACTTGCCAGCAGTAAGAAATCTCCAATACCAGCTTGTAAATGTTCGATCATAGAGCAACGTAAGCACGTGTCGGTGCAGGTTTGCTTGATGGTTATCGTATCGCAATCGCTTGCCAAACACAAACACCCGCTGGTACTGTTTCATAGATAAACTCTGTGTATACGGTACCACTTCCAAAATTGTTGAGTGATTACTGTTTTGGTACAAATTACTTTGGTTTCCATATAAAAATGATGGATATACCCATACGGAAAATGCATATAGCGTTTTATTTACCGGTACTAGCTTTTCTGGTCTATTCCAAATATTATTTCGTCAGTTTGGTTTTATGGCTTATTCTTTTATTCTGGAATACATCCTTCGATAAATTCGACAGTTTCCTTCCAGAAAGAATTGCTATATTTCGTCGGCGCGAATGCAGGTAAGCTTTTTCCGAGTAGTGTTGTGGTTTTATGGCAGGTATTGCATAACAGAGACACTGTCATCAGTATATGAGTAGTTGCATATTATTACCATGAAACCGGTTTTCGATGTTTTTTTGTTGACCAGAGCAATTAAAGGCATTATCGCTGTGGCGGTGCAAACGTTCATCACATCGAAACAAAACCATTCCATTTCCCGGTTGGTGGAAAATGCCGCTGCGAAATTCGGGAAGAAAGCTGTGTTTCGGTATGATGACAAAGAATGGACACTGGAGGAAGTTGATCAGTATGCGAATAAGGTTGCGCATTATTTTTCGACCGTTGAGAAACTGGAGAAGGGAGATTGTGTGGCACTGTTGGCGACTGCGTGGTACAAAAGCCTTTGTATAAACTAAGTGAATACTAAATTTAGGCGCATGTGATTGTGTCTGTGTTATTGAAGCGCAGCATACTTCTTCAACTTATTAAAATTAACATATTTCAGTAAATTATTAAAATTAATTGTTGAAAAAATAATCGTAAAAGCAGCTAGTTGTAAAAATAATTAGTTGTAAAAGTCGATTAATTGTCTACCAATTTCATTTCGTTTTTTCCTTGAGCGGTGAATTTTTTATTGTGTTCATTTTTGTCCTAAACGGTTTTCCTTATAATATTATCTCCATAAAAAATAAAATAAGTGTTCTACTAACACGATCTGTTATTTCAACTATTTTATCGTTTTCGTATTATTTTCTTTTATATTATTTTCGTTCTACTATTTTACTGTATCAAATGAAAAGCTAGTGTTTTCCTAGAAGAGTTGAATTTTGTCATTAATTTTCTTGCAGTCCGCAGTATGTATCCATTTGGGTGGGATTGAACAAAATCGGCTGCATAACCGCGTTAATCAACTGCAATTTAAAAGACGAGCCGTTACGCCATGCTCTGACCGTCGCCAAGTGCAAAACTGCCATTATCGGCTTGGATCTCTTCCCCAGTTATTCCGAGATAATGGATAAGCTGACCATTCGGACCATGGTCTTCACCGAAGGGAAACAACTTCCAGATTCATTTTCCAGTACGAACAGTTCAGTCCATTGGTTTGATAAGGAAATAGAGCCCATGCCGGTCACCAAACCGAAAGTGGTTAATCCGCCGGGATATTTTGACACCGTTTGCTATATTTATACGTCGGGAACGACTGGGCTGCCGAAACCTTGTGTTATCACGTCGCATCGGATGTATGCGTACATTATATCGCATCATTATATTCTGGATATCCGGAGTAGCGATGTGTTGTACTGTACGCTGCCATTGTATCACAGGTAAATAAAAGGTCAAGCTCCAAGGCTTACTACAAAACAGTATATGGAAGTAATTCAGTGGATGAGAGTTCTTTGCGGGAAGTCGTTCAAACTGCGCTGTTTTTATAAGTCTTCCCATTTTGCCTATACCTAACGTTACCTGCGTTTTGTTTCATTCTCGGTATTACGCGTTGGAAATTATTTGATCATTATAATGTTTAATTTTAATCGTTTTTATTTTATTTATTTTTATCATATTTTTGAAAATATTTTTTATTTTAATTGTTTCGCAGTTTGATTTATTTGGCTGTACAACACCGTAAAGGTTTGGGATTTAGCGAGACCGCATTTCACTTTTTTCCTCTTTAGACCTTTCCGTTTTATGATTCTCCATACTACTACTGAAGTTTTATTCAGTATTTTGGTTGCGATACACAGGAGAATAGCTCTTTTGATACGCCTCTCCTGTTTTGTTTGTGGTAGAACAGCTCGCAGTTCGGACTGTCATTGTACATCAGTGCAGTTTTCGTAGTGTAACGGCTTGTTGCGCCTTCGGTTGAGATTTGATTCTCGGATTAGTTCACGGTCTATTCGGAAAATGTTTCAGTTGTGTATTTTTTTCCTGTCCCATATTTTTCTCGCTGTGCTCTTTTGCGATACATCTTTACAATTTAAAATACACTTTATTAGTGCCGGTGGCGTGGTTGCCGTTGGACAGGCGCTGCTATTCGGAACGGTTGTGGTGTTACGTAAGCACTTTTCGGCTTCCAAATTCTGGCCGGATGTGGTCAAAAATCAGTGCACAGTAAGTGAATCGCGCTACAAAACTCGGCACATGCCTGTCATGATCACAGTGGCACTTCCAGGCATTCCAGTACATCGGCGAGCTCTGCCGGTACCTGTTAGCCCAACCACCGCATCCCATCGAAAAACAACACACTCTCCGTCAGATCTACGGAGTAGGCCTCCGGCCGCAAATCTGGACGGAATTCGCCAACCGTTTCCGCATCCCGCGCATCATCGAATGCTACGGCTCAACGGAAGGCAACACGGGATTCACCAACATTGACGGCAAACCCGGGGCTATCGGTTTCACTTCCCGACTCGTCGAAATCGTTAAAAAGCAGGTATGTATAAGGATAAAGAAATGCTGCTTTGTTCCATACTAATGTATTTGTTACATTCTATTATCAAGATTTACTATTCTTTAAGAGATTTTTACATGTACAATATGCTATAGTAATTTGCTCGTAAGTACATAACATACTGCATTTGTCGTTGTTGATCAGTGGAACATCGTAGTGTAACGGCTTACTGTGCTGAGGTTTGATAAGCTTCTCGATCTGTTTCCGAAGTTGTTTCGATTCTACTGTTTTCCTTGTCTTTAATTTTTCCTCGTTTGATATCTATGTTTATACACATTCGGAATAACATTTATTTACATTACTCGTACATTTCATAGTTCTTCATCAAAGTGGACTCTTCCGGTGAGCCGGTGCGGGATGCGAGAGGTCTTTGTATTCGCTGCAAAGCCAACGAGCCGGGCGAGTTGGTCGGTGAGATAACCAAGGGAAAATTTTACTCTGTTGACGGGTATCTACAAAAAGAGGCGACGCAGAAGAAATATCTGACGGATGTGAAACGCAAGGGAGATGTGTGGTTTCGGAGCGGCGATGTACTGCTGTACGATGAGATGGGTTATGTATATTTCCTGGACAGAATTGGAGACACCTTCCGATGGTAATAATTATTAATATGCCGTACATTTCGCTTTCGGGACTGTCTGTTGAACATTTAAGGTGTAAAATTAGTATTATTGCATGTTGCCCGAGCTGGCCGTATTTGATTATTTATGATTGTTTATTTGACGGAATTTGATACATTTTATAACCTGGTGTTTATAGTAAAACAATTTCCGAAAAATTGCGAGCATATGGAAACTCGTTGTGGTTTATTTAGATGACAACGCAGCTGTACGAATTTTCGTTGGATTTCAGGTTTTACATGTATGAGCAAACATTCAGTTCGTTGTACGTCCCTCTACACCAGTTAATTTACAGGAAAGGTGAGAATGTATCCACATCGGAAGTGGAAGGTGTAATCAGTCGGCTGATGGACGATGTCAACGTAGCCGTTTTTGGTGTATCCGTTCCAGGTATTCACTTGGGTTGAGAATAAACAAAATGAAAGAATTTTTGCTTTTGTTGATTCAGACGAATTCTTTTCTTATTATTTCAGCACTATTTACGCATAATTCAGTTATTTCTTCGAAATCATTATATTATTATTTGCCTTCATTGTTTCCTTGCCAGCTGTGCATTTTTCTGGACTTTATAATTATTAGAAAGCCATTTTTTTATATTATTAGAAGTTATTATAAGTATAATTGTTAGAACGCCGTGTTAGAAATCCCAGGTAATTTTGATAATCGTCAAAATCGTGTTGTTTGATTTGTCTGCAATACTGTTTTGACATATAACGCAAATTATGCTAATAAACGTTAACTGTTCAGCTTTTTTAGCATACTGGACGTTACATTTTTTTTAATGATTTTTACAGGATTTTCTGTATTCTAGGTTGCGAAGGGAAAGCTGGAATGGCATGTATTGCACGGAGCAATATCGGTGTCGATTTGAATATCTTCACTGAGCAGATTACCAAAAAGCTTCCGGTTTATGCGAGACCAGTATTTTTGCGCTTTTCGTTTGACATTGATACTACAGGTACGTACATTTATATAGTCATCAGTTTCTTGAGTTTAATGTCAACTTTACATTTACAGGGACGTTTAAAATACAGAAGTCAGCCCTAAAGGAAGACAATTTTGACATTAGACGAATTAGCGATCCTGTTTATTTTTGGAACGTCCAAGCCGGGCATTATGAAAGACTGGGCAAGGAGCAGTATGACAACATTATGCAAGAAAAAAATCGCTTTTAACATGGTGACTCTGAATGTATTACAGTATTAATCATCTACAATGTGCTATTTCAACGATTCTGTTTATTCTTTAACAAAATGCAGTTTAATTAAAAACGACGCGACTTTGATAAGATGACCGTATGTAATCGTACGTTGTTGTTACTCCTCCACGCGTCTGGTACATTTTCTTGAGAGAAAAACATACTTTTCGACTTCCACAGCAACATCGCCGCGCGCAGCATATATATGAAAAAAAGAAAAAACAAATGCAAGTCTGCAGAGACTAAACTTTTAACTAAAATACCTGAAATAGTCCACTTTAGACTAACAATAAATAACTTAGTAGCGTATCAGACTGTACTTGGAATGGCCATTTTTGCCCGTGACAGTGAATACATAATTAATATAACAAGCATTCTGTAAATAGGTAGGTCTGGCGATATATCTAAAACTAGAAAATGCTGACAACATGTGTGAAGTTCGCGACCGACAACGAGCCAGTATAAAGAGGATAGACGCATCAGTGTGATCGCTAAAATAGTTTTTCGTAGTCCTCTCGTTTACGCATCATCATTATGATAATCGCGTTAAACAAATGTCAATCGCAAATGTCGTATAAAGGACAAAAGGGGTTGATTAATAACAAAAGCGCTCAACAAACGAGTAGGCAGATACATTGCTCCAGTACGTAAACCAAACAGGATGTGCATTTTTACATCATGATCATACAACGAATCTTTTGAGCATCAGTTACCGTATCGCTTAGTCCCACGTATTCAGCCTTCTGTTATATATTATTAGTGCATAATTCCATAATCAGGGGAGCGAAATACAGCAGTTTATACTAGTAACAGTCTGATCTTTGCGCATGTTCGTTTTTTCGCTGTATTCCTGTACCTTGATGTACCAGAAGCTGGAAAGTATTTCTGTTATTAAAAAATGCGCACAGTGATTGTAGCATTTATCTTTTGTGTTCTGGTAAAATGCATGGCTCATTCGGATCGATTGGACGAATCACTGCACTTGAAACTAATCGGTAAGAAATTGTGCCTGGTTTTATGCAGCTACCGTAACCTTGATATGGCAAACTGTAATAATAAAATATGGCGCATTGCTTGCCGGCTTGTTACATGAAGTACCGAACCAACCAGAAACTCTGAAACCTTCAGTCTACCAAACTTATCGTTGTTAACTAGCGATTACTTATTTGATTTGTTTCTGTCTTTGAAACAAGTGCTTTATTTTAGTGGAAACTGATAAATATTCCGGGAGTAACGACCAGCTCAAGCTGGATATTCCTTTTACAGGTACACACATAATTACCAGTACTGTATTGTCGAATCACGAGAACTGTTGTCATCATCGCATCCGTAAGCTTGTCCTTTTGCAGCGAATCCCGAGGAACAAAATAGTAAGTCAAATATCTTGTTAAGAACTCTCATTTGTGAATTTTCCACAAAATAACAATAACCATGACGATTGCATTGTTTTGTCAAGAAGACTTATTCAAAGGACAAAAATAAACAAATCAGACGCCTAAAGTTTGATGTTTTTTAAAATACGAATGTCTTATAATTCAACCTGCACATTTCAGCAATGCAGCCGGCTTTCCAGTTTGCAGTTGACTTTAACTTTCGTTTTTCCAGACTCCGGATCAGAAGGAATCAACATTGTTGAAGGCGACATAATATTACCAGTACAAGGATCCAACAACGATTCCAAAAAGGTTAGTCAACACGGGATATTAAACTTGTAATAATCTCGTACATTTGTGAATTACTGGATACTTTACATTGAGACTATACTTTTGCCACAATTTATGCATCCTTTGTGTACTTACTACAATACGTGAAAATTTACAGACCGTTGCTAAATGGCCAAACGGTATCGTACCATTCATCATTGATCCGCAAGCTGATTTCACCCGTGATGAACTGGCACGAGTCCGCGATGCCATACTGGAATTTCATCAGTTTACCTGCATTCGGTTTGTTCTACACACGAACGAAAAGGATTACTTATTCATTACGTCTCATTCAAAGACCGGATGTGCATCTTCTGTTGGGAAAATCGGCGGCAAACAGACCGTTTATCTGGAAGCTTCCAAATGTGTAAAGGTCATCGGAACTATTCTCCATGAGTTAATGCATGCGTTAGGGTAAGAAGTGTAAATTTGTAGCTGGAGAAACATTTGTCATCAAGTGTCGTTTTTTTGTCGTATCGTTAGTGTTACTCTTAATGTTACATATGAATTACCGTTTCTTAGTTTCCTGCACGAACATTCCCGAGCAGACCGCGATTCATACGTCAACGTCGACTGGAACAACATGGCTTGCATCGGTAAAAGGTGTAATTACGTCAGTTTCTTCTGGTTTCCTGTGAACACTGTTTTTTAGCCAGTGATCGCAATTGCGGTTTCATTGCGAACGATGTGGGCGACAACCTGGACTTTCTAAGTCTCCCTTATGATTACGACTCTGTACTGCACTTCTCATCAATGGCATTCAGTAAAGATCCAGCCAGCGCTCAAGCAACATTAATCCCTCTTCATACATCATCGGCTAGGATTGGACAACGGATGCAGTTGAGTCCAGGCGACATTGCCAAGATCAAGATTGCATACAGCTGTCAAAAGGACGCCAAACGACCTACCAAGTTTGTTGATAGACTGGTCCCCGAAAGGTCACCGGATGATGTTTATTCTACTCTGGGAAATCGCCCTGAAGAGATGGAAAAGGATTATTGTGAAATAGCGGAGTTTTTGCCAAGTTACGGGATACGAGCCAAGAACAAGAATTACATTGGAAAAGGTGACAATGCCGTGTTTATTGTTTCAATAGTTACTTATTCGAGATAGCGTTTCAAAACAAGAACATTATTTGAAACGTTGCTGATAACATTTTTTTTGGTATCTAATTATAATCTAGCTTTTATTTGGTTGCTAGCCGAAATCATTCTTGCCAGAGCATAGTAACTCTTGGTAATTTTAACGAAATTAACAGATCATGGGCTTAGGGCCACTGGCTTGGAACCGGGCTTTCTTGGGTTTTCTTAATGTTTTATTTTGTAGGAAATCGAATTTGGGAAATAACTGAAGGAACGTATAACGATTCGACTGTTTTCCTGCCGAATGCGGAGCCAGATACCATTCAAAAGCGTTTTCATGCTCTGCTGCCCAAAGAAATCGATGCCGGTATTGAGCTTGATGATGGTCTCTACTTTTTCAAGGTAAAGTTTTTAGGATTTCTCTGAAATTACCGGTTCGCAGTCAAACTTCGAAACTGATGAAAAGGGAATTTTTCTCAACTGTCACGAGTGTTTTTGGCATTTGGAGTTGTCACTTGTATTCGTTAAAGTTATCAACTAATGCACCGCGCAAAAAGGTTCTCATATGTTTGGCAGTCATCGAAAAGTTTTCGTGGTAAATACGCTTACGTATGATCAAACCTGAAGTTTCACAGGGCGACGATGTATGGATTTTATCCGGTCAGGATGGAGAAAGCGTTTTAGATAAAGCTGACATCTCCCACGTCTTCCCTGGCATTCCGCTGCCCGTTAAGGGCGTATTCAAAAGCTCAAACATATTGACCTTCTCCAACGGTAAGATTTATACGTCTTCGTTAAACTGACAATGAGAAACTTGTTTGTAGGGAACATACAAGTAATGCATGTTTTTTATATCTATATGGTATAATATAAATTTTCATATCTATATCTATTATGTTTATATGGTCTTGTATATACTGTTTGAAACTTTGATCTTAAATTGCACAAATGATACATAGTTTTTCGTTCGCATATTAATCAATGTTTTTCTGTATCTGCGTACTTTGTTGTAGGATCAGTCGTAATCAGATATGATCTGGTGACCAATCGCTTGCAGCCAGCAGAATCCCTGGTTCGACTGGTACGATAAAAAAGTGGATCAACAGTGTCTCGGTCTCATTTCAGTTAGTTGTTTTGTTGCTTTTTGGCAGAACCAAAATACAGGATGGCCAACCGAGTTTAATTCGCTTTTCGACATTGGACGTAATCGTCTGCTCATCTTTGCCCAGGATAACGTATATCTAACAAAAGAAAATGGCTTTCCGGTGAGTTTGAGGTTTTCTGTTCACTTATCTGTGAGAACCAGTTGTTTTAAACTGTATATTGCTTTTTGCGCTGTTCAGGTTGACTATGGCTATCCAAGATCATTTCGAGAGGCTTTTTGCACGGAAGATTTGTAAACCCTCCGGAATCAGCTGCCAAAATTTGGATAACGAGCGAAAAGAATTTCCATCAGTATTTCGCTCGCACGAGAACCGATCAAAATAGTATCGCCGCTTCAGCTTGATCCCTTGATACAGTGGTGTTTATATTTCATTCTGTAATTTGAACTGTTTGGATATAAGAAAACACGAGACACAGCGTATTAAGCGTAACTGTGTGGTAAAATACCGTCCCGTAAAATAGAATTGTATTCAGAAATTCTGAATTTTCGCTGAAATGCAATATTTCTGAAAATACGGAAATCAACCCAGTAATCAGTCATACTTAATGTATTTAAGTCTTGCTGGACAAGTTTTACGGTTTTCGGGCAAGTTCAAACAGCGAATAGTAATGGAATTTTGAAGTTACTATATAGCTGCTATCATGGTGAATTCACTGATTTGTGAGGTGACTTGCCAAACTATGATTCGCTCACGGTCACAGACCGCGACCTTAACACTAACAGTCCCCTAAATCCGTAATTGTTTGCTATTCGAAAACCAAAAAAAAAAGTGCACTTTGATTTAAAAAGTGCATCTAGCATAAAAAAATGGGCTGACCAGTCCGTCATACATTTTTGGAAAAATAAAAAAAAATGTTGTTTTGGGTAATTTACCTGTTAGTCATGACTCTTGGTTTTTTAAAAAGTTGCAAAGCAGCTAAATTCTATCATAACCACTGAATACCAGGAAACAGGGAAAGTCATCAACAATCTAAATGGAAGTAAATGTTCATATGGATAGTACTCGTACACATGCGACAGAGAATGCGTTCGGCAGTTGAAACGACAGAAACCGGTAGTCGCAAGTAAACACGTCGTGCGAGTTGGGGTCCAAAGGTCACCGGTTTGACCCAGATAAGAAGCATATATCACCGTTTTACAAAAGTCAGCAATAATGAAACATCCGTATCGTCTAGATTGGAGAACAAATGCATTTATCCTGAATATTCCTAACACGGATTAGTGCTTTATTATCGCGAACCCTAGATCTGGTCAACGTTTTTCCAGTAGTCGTAAATTACTACGTATAACACCAGACGGAACAATTATCGACAAGCACTGAATATCCAAATGCTACCTGCAGGTGCAGATCTGTAGTTTTTGCATCCTTTTGGATTATACTTCGCGCTAAAATGGATAAAAATCAAATGATTGTTTATATCGGGGCGGTGGCGGTGATGTTCTACTTTCGCTTGTATATAGCATTGGCATTTTTGCTACTTCCTGTTGGGTTTAAATTCGCGAAGAATCATGCACCTGAACGAATTCATCGGCTGTTCAGACGCGAGTTGCGGTATGTTACTGACACAATCAAGTAATTTGTGTTTTATTGATTTATGAATTGTACCAGTCTAATTTATGCTCAATAATCCTAATCTCAGTAATCGATAATTCTAATATCGATAATAAATTATTTAAATAAAATTTGTTTTGCATTAAACACATTTTAAGGCATACAGTATAACTGTGCCTACAGCGGTCTGTAGATGATATCTTATAATAAATTAAATCACTTAGAAATCGCGATAAATAAAAGGACGAAAACAAACCAATAAACAAAATGTAGCAATAAAAATAAAAATGATGTTATATAATAAAGCCAAAAAATGCATAGACACGCATTGCGAAAATATTACGGAAATTAACAAGTAAGGTTAAGGCTAAAAAAAATTAAATCAACATCTCATGATTTACAAATACAATTTTTTTAGTGACGGCTCAGTTAACCTGGCGAATTAAAAGTAATGCAAAAAAAGACAATTACAGACTGCGGTGAGTTCATAATGTGTATTACAGAGCCTTGAAGGGCATCATAAAAGTGGCTATTCACACGTTCATTGCTACCAAGCGCAATCGCCCGGTGTCACATTATTTTGAAGACACGGTACGGCAGTTTGGACAGAAGGCCATGTTCCGGTACGAGGACAAAGTCTGGACGTTCGAAGAGATCAACGAATACGCCAATCAAGTTGCTCATTACTTTTCCACCGTGGAAAAACTGAACAAAGGCGACACTGTGGCATTATTAGCCACATCATGGTACGGGGTCAAAAATGCAGTAGCTATAGTGTAGTATAAAAGTTTAGAGAAAATGATACTTTGTATAAAATTTTTGAAAAACTGATACTTTGTATAAAATTTTGGAAAAAAATACTTTAAAACAACAATTTGATTAAAGCGATCATTTCGTTTCACGGTAAATGACAGTACGCTTCTAAGCCTTTTAAATGGATCCGAAACTGTTTATATTTGCCCATACACTACGATTTTATTACAGTCGATTCACGGTCATCGTGACTAACAAAGTCTAGAAGAGAGTTTTATGTATGTACTGTAATTAAGGATATTAATTCATTAAAGCTGCGAAGTTAAGAAGTAATGAAAATATGTGTTCAGAATGCACATTTTTTATATCATCATTTTTTTTATCCCATCAGTATTGTTAAATTTCATGCGGTTACCTTTAGCATTGGGATAGTCAGTGGGAGCTTCAGCTGTTCAATAATTTTAGAGAACCCGTAACCTGTTCAACAACCCGTAACTTGTTGATTTCCTATTTTAGCCCCCAATACGTTGCCATCTGGTTGGGCCTCAACAAAATCGGCTGCATCACCGCCCTAATCAACTGCAACGTCAAGGATGAAGCTCTCCGCCACGCTATCGCCGTTGCCAGCTCCAAGATCGTCATTGCCGGAACAGATGTTATTACAAACTACTTGGAAATTATGAATTCCCTCCCCGAAGTGCGGAATTCCTTCGTCTTATCCGAAGGGAAAGATCTTCCGGGGTTCCTCAATTTTGATTCAGCGAAAGTCTGCTGGTTTGATGAGCTGATCAAGAACATGCCCAAGAGCAATCCGGTTGTGGCCAATCCGCCGGGATATTTTGATACCATTTGCTATATTTATACTTCCGGTACGACGGGACTACCGAAACCCTGTGTGATCACGTCGCACCGGATGTACGTGTATGCCATTGCCCATCATTATATCCTGGAGTTTGATAGCAGTGATGTGCTGTATTGTACGTTGCCCCTTTATCACAGGTATTGTGCGCGTTTGTTCTATAAACTTTGAGGTTATTGGTGCATGAATGAGTTGGTACGACACTGCTACAATAACGGAGCAATTTAGTATCTTCTTCTTTCTTGAACTTGTAGTGCTGGAGGAGCCATTTGTGTTGGTCAAGCCATTGTATTTGGATGTACCATCGCGCTACGCAAGAGCTTTTCCGCGTCGAAATTCTGGGACGATTGTATAAAATACAAATGCACGGTAAAGTTACAACAAAAAATGAGCCAGGAATCTTTTGTATGCAAACTGTACAGAATAATTATATTGTGCGGTGTAATTAAATGCAATATAACGACCAGAAAATCTCAAACGACAATATGACCGTATTTTCTCAATCAGAAGCCTCCTCCTCCCTCAAATTATTTATTAAGAATTAATATTAATTTGTCGTTGCTGTACATTGTGCGACACTTACACATACGTCATATGCATAATAATCATCATACATGTATTCATAAATGAAATTACTCAAACAGAGAGCACCGTAGTACAGTGGCACAAATGCAAAACGAGGTGTCAGTATTTCCTGCAGTTAATCTTACCATCAGAAATGCGCAGAAATGAAGCACAAGATGGAAGGATTTTTTGTACAATATTACTTTTTGCATGCAAAATTTATCGTGAATTTCCACTACACATATCGTAAAGATGTTAAAACCAGAAACGCTATACAGGGTTCCAGAATTCGGAACGATCCATCGTGTACACCGTTGTCTAAATCCAGATTACTTAACACAGATTTTCCACTATGTCGGCGAACTCTGCCGGTACCTCCTAGCCCAACCATCCAATCCCAAAGAAACCCAGCACTCCCTCCGTATCATCTACGGCGTGGGTCTCCGACCGCAAATCTGGACGGAATTCACCAGCCGCTTCCGTATCCCCCGGGTGTGCGAGTGCTACGGCTCAACGGAAGGCAATGCCGGTTTCACCAACATTGACAGCAAACCGGGGGCGATCGGCTTCACCTCCAAGATGGTGGAGTACATAAAGCAGCAGTACTTTATCCGAGTGGACATGGTCACGGGGGAACCGCTGCGGGACGGTAACGGGCTGTGTGTCCGGTGTAAAGCCGGTGAACCGGGGGAACTCGTGGGGAAGATTAGCGAGGGGAAGTTTAGCAGTTTCGATGGGTATCTACAGAAAGAGGCCACGGAGAAGAAGTATCTGCGGGATGTGCTGGAGAAGGGGGATTTGTTCTTCCGGACGGGAGATGTGCTGTCGTTTGATGAAGTCGGTTATGTGTATTTTGTGGATAGAACGGGGGACACATTCCGATGGTGAGTGCAACGATTCATACAGATTTTGTTGCTGTTTTACATCACAGTTTCTGGTACCTATTCTGGCTGCTTATAGGAAAGGGGAAAACGTATCAACCACTGAAGTGGAAGGCATCATGAGTCGCTTGTGTGGTGATGTCGATGTGGCTGTTCTGGGAGTGCAGATACCAGGTACGAAGACGATTCGAAGCGACGCTTGTTTTGACGTTTCAACCAGTTAATCATGATTGTCTGCATGTAGCAGCAATGTACATACTGTGCTAACTCCATTATTGACTATTGTTGATGTAACATAGGTTGCGAAGGTCGTGCGGGAATGGCCTGTATAGGTACTTCAGAGGACAATGTTAACATGGACAAACTGAGCGCTGAGGTCAAGCAGAAACTCGCTCCTTTTGCACGTCCATTGTTCTTGCGATTCCAAAAGGAACTGCTGATCACCGGTTAGTTTAATTTTGTTAACACATTAAATTAAATTAATACATACATTAGATTGGCGATATGTACCAAAATTATGTGATTTTGTTCAACAGTTATTATGCTGCTTGAAGTTAATGAACAGTGTGTTCATTATCTTCATCTGAGTACTTATTTTATTGCCTCGACACGTTTTTCTTGCATCGGCTATGCAAGATATAAGAAGTTTATAATCGTCGTTACAGGCACCTTCAAAATTATGAAAGCCGCTCTGAAAGAAGATGGATTTAACGTTGACAAAGTCAGTGATCCGTTGTACTACTGGAATCCAGCCAGTACTCGTTATGAGCCGCTTACCAAAGAATGTTACGAAAGTATCATCAAGGGTCAAATTCGCTTTTAAATCCTTCCCCAAAATCCTAACGTGATATTCTTTAGCCAAAGTTTCGTGTCCTGACAGAATGCGCTTTTGTTATATGCGTTTTATCTTTGCACCGAAGTACAATACTATTTCATGCTGTGATAGATTTTATTTTGGTGTTTGTTCTAATGCAGTTCCATAAACTTCCCGGCTGACGGAACTGAAAAGGTAAATAAATATGCCGTATTCGTGGTTGGCGAGATTCTGAAAAACAGTTGGAAAAAATTCAGTGCGGCCAGTAACCTTCACAAGAGTTCGAGTTTTTGTTCAGATTTTGAGATGAGTCAAATGTATGCAGTTATAATGCTTAGTCGGTGAACAGACTTTTCTATAGTGCACGCTAGGAAGTCGTGAAAAAATGGGGATTTGTACATATAACATCGAATACATGTAGTGGCAGCGGAAAGCATAATTAACAACCGCCATGCTGAAACACACGGCTGAAAATTGCAGTCTCTCTCCAAACATTTTTTGCTCCATATAAACAATCTTCAGGTAACCTAAAATCGTCACAAATCACGGTAAAATTGCGCTCCAAGAGTTGCTATAGTGAGGCATTAATCGGGTTAATCGGTGGACTCAAACTGCTAATTTTTAGACTTTTTGTCATTGATTCTCGATACAATATGTAATCCCCGATTTGAAAACATGATACTGGGAGTATTCAACTTAGGGACTCTTTTTTTACACATATTATTCTATAGAATGTACTTCTGCATGTGTTTCGTAACGGCAGCGATTGCATAATAATTCTCGCCGACACTGACAGTGTCTGTAGCCAATCAGTCCATGAAGAAAAGGCTCCTGTGTCTTCGGAACGGCACAGCGGCTAA
>JAQGAU010001495.1:0-19052 GCA_034698045.1 Paramacrobiotus richtersi | reverse complement strand
TCTAGCTGGGGAATCCCCAGCGCTGATGCACCGATACTCGGAAGGCTGATCACTGATTGGCCGAACGAGTCGTACGCCGAGACGTGGGCTGAGCCGCACCGAGCCGTACTCCACCGTCGTGACATGAGCATGACATAATCAAAAGCAGAGCAGTACACTCAAACAGGGTACTTACGTGACAATAAAATGGAGCAAATTGCCGATCTGTGATCCAGTCACGTTGTCAGGAGGGAGAAGTTCCGTGTTAAGGTAACCAAGGTTGACGGTTTTCGTGTCGCGCGACCAGAAGAAAGCTGTCGTGATCTTACACAACCAGTCCCCGGGCACAATGTCTGGGTACTCCGGAGCGGGATCCACACGGAGCTTAAACTCGAACATCCAGTCCACAAACCAGCCTGGAGCTGGCTTTTTTTGGATCATTCGGATTTCGTCCGAAGGAACTTGGAAGCGAAGAATCATCGAGGCAGAGTCAGTACGTTTGGTACCGCGTACGCCAACATACGCCATTGTAGGAAATTTGTTATAGTTGCCTCGAAATTAATAAGCGTCTTTCAGAATGACAGCGGAAATTCGCTCAAAAATTCAAACATCCAGTACGTCGACTTTTGTTAAATTCTGCAAATAATTAAACCTTGCTCATGCGCTTTGTGTATGGAGTAACCAGCACATGCCACGAGGCAGTCTGGATCACACTCCGATCAGTTATAGCCGACACAACTCCGAGTTTGTCTGCTCAGTCTCAAAATTTTGACACCAAACAGACAGACTCGGAATCGCGTCCGCCTGTTTCGTCTTGCCTCTGTTGCTAGTTAGTCCAGCCTCTATTTGCGCAAAGGAACGAGTGCCGTTTTGACGGCCGGTTCTGGCGGGCCAAGCAGATCCGCTTCCGTTGTATTGAAATCTGCAGCATTTTAAGTCCATTTTCAGTGAAAATTTTTCATCGTTTTTCGATTTATTGGTTTATTCCGTACTTCTGGTAGAAGTAATTTTCTTCCAATTATCACCAGCGCTAAGATGTGCATAACACTTTATGATCATACTCCTTTCTCATCTTCTGGAATGCCTTCGATTTGAGTAAACAGTGGAACGCCGTCCATGCTTTCGGAGCTGGTGGATTGCTGCATTATGGCCGCGTTATTGACTGCGCTGAATAGGGTCTGATCATTGATTCCGGAACTGCTGACTTTCTGTCGACTCCACCGAGTAAACTGATCATTTATTTCCACGTTATATCCACGCTTATCGTGTCAGCCGTAGAATGTCGCTTGGTGGCGCAAAATGCGCTTGGAATACCGTAGATGTCCGCGGAGATGATGGACTGCTGCACCATGGCCGCGTGATCGACGCTGTTCCTGGGGGACTCGTTGTTGATTTTGGAGGGACTAAAAAATCCGGCGCGAAACTGATTCCCATTGGCCACAATATCATATCTACCACTGTAAAGATCCCAAAATAAATCTTTAGGCGGCTGTTTACAGCAGCACCGAGGATCCTGAAGCAATGATGGAAGAGCGACCAGTGGAAATACTGCTGCGCGACAAAGCTGGCAGTCCAAGCAAGTGGTATCCAGGAACGCTCCTGATTGGGGATTACATCTTTGGCGATTTCGGTCTCGTCAATGTCACCCTGCCAGACGGTGAAATCCAGCGGATTGTGGATGGGAACCGGATTCGGGCGCGATCTGCTGAGGAGGACCTGGAGAATTTGCTGGTGAAGAAAGGCACGTTTTGGACGAAGCTTCTCGTAATGCCCCGTGAGCACAGCGCATTCCCCTCTCCCGGCTCTCCGGGTGATGTCCTGTCTGTCTTCAACGCCCATGTGAAACCGCAGTATCACTTAATGGCTACCCATGCGGTTCCCGGCGCCCATGGGCTCTTTAAGCAGTTGGCCATACTGGAAGTCTTCGCCAATCCTAATCAGACTACTTACATCAGGATTTTAGCCCATCCCATTCAGAGGCTCAACCCATCCATCGTCCGGCTTGGTTGCATAACAAAGAGTATCATTCTCTGGTATTGAAGCGTAACTGTAAACTGTGTTCATCACCGATTCCTAGAACTCGTAATAATCCGACTGTAATCTGTTTCTGCTTAGTTTTAGAGCGAGAGTTTACTCTCCCTGATGGATTACGACTGTGTCGCTTAAGAAAGCACACGCCATTTATTTCCGGAAATTGTCGCTCCTGATGGAAACATCAATGGCCTTTACAACGTTATTTTGTCGGAGGTATTTGAGTACTTGGCAGCAGCAGACCCGCGTGGAGTGTGCCGACGATGGGAGCCTGTTTTGACGTCGTCTGCAGTCGGACGCGTGTTTCTCTTCTCCCAGCCGGATTGGTTTGCTGGAAGTTACGAATTTGCAATCTGCATCTACAATTATATCAATCGACACACAAAAGTATTCGTAATTCACGGCTTGCAGTCCGGGCAGGACCTGGGCAGTCGATTAGCATGGACGGCCTGTCTTTTGAAGCGCATCTTGGCCGACCGCCAACTGCCTTCGCTGTAAAACGGTGCTGGTGGTCCATCGACTCTTGTGTCTTCCAGCCAACAGTTCGAACTGAACAACCGTCTTGCATCGGGATCTCCACTCCCTGACGGCGGTGTGTGACAGGGTTGTCGTACATGACTTCTGCATTCGTGTGGAACTGCATTCACTGCAAGCTAACTGGCTATGTTCATTAAGCGCTGTCCGTTGAGGATTGACCGGCAGTTTACTACGGGGGATCTGTGGACCTGGGTGAACAATCGAATGCCAGATTTGACGTCGAAGAACTGGAGCTCTTTTCGGAATGGATTCGACATGTCAGTAATAACCCTACCACGGATCTTGGGATGGTTGGTGAGGTAAGACGAGTACCTTGCCGATTAATCGAATGTGTGCGCCTGTAGCCGACGGGAGTGTGCCGGTTGAACTAACTAGCGGCATCGTGTTTAGATCTTCCACGCGACGCAGACCACTGACCCGCGGGAAGGTGTTCGATACAGCGGATGGACTTTTCATCCCCATGTTAATGATCGGCTGGGCAATGTGGCACCAGTCAGCTCACCAAGTTGACTTTGTACGTTTTGTGGCAATCTTTAGGATATTAGCTACAGGTATACGATTCTGCTTACACACTTGTTTATATGGATATTCAGCTGGGATCCACGCTGAGTTTATGAGGAGTGATTACAGTGTGAGGAGTGAGGAGTTTATGAGGAGTGATTGTTTGTTACCTTACCACGTTACGTTTACACTTTCTTGTACTTTTGTACCATGCAACTGATGCAAGCATTGGTTCCCACATATTAGCTGTGAACATGACTTGACTGTTAGAACTACCATCATGACAGAACTATTTTACTTTGGATGCCGGCGTGCACAAGACATTACTATTACTAATGTTCTTGAATTGTTCTCAGTGCGCCAACTTACTTGAGATTTGTGTGACTAATCTTGTCGCCATAAAGTTCAACACACAGACACGGTACATATAGCAGTCTACAACAAGAAACTACGTCAGCGCCACAGGAACATATTCCATCAGCTCATAACCGAACGCAATGCTGTTGCCAGTCCACGACACAACAATGTCCTTACTCTAACCGAACCTAAAACGGAGAGAATAATTATTATGGTCAAAACTTTATTTCTCCGTTATGTGATCTTACACATCATCTACAATTCTGACAGTTTGCCAAGCAACAGACATCGAAATCACGAAATGCTTGATCGAGAACATAATTCTATGTCTCTTCATATCAAGGTGTCATAAAGAACAACAGAAGAAAACTGTGCAACAGTACAACCATTAACAATACGCACAGCAGCAAGAAAATGCCAACAAAATATGACAGAACTCCAAACAACAGAAGGCACCACCAATCATTCCAGTTAGCATTAACAACATAAACAGAAGGAACTACCAATCGTACAAGTTAGCTTCAACAAAATAACTGCGCGCTACTACATAGTAGACCAACCGTTGTCCAAAAACACACAAAATGACACCTTCACGCAGAACCACCGAATCTCACCGCACCGATCCATCTGCCACTCAGAAGTCCACCCGGGTAGTGGCCCGCGGCCGTCCCCGTCCACTGGGATGCTTCTCCTGTCGGTGCTTCGTCAGGTGCGATTTGAATGCGTATACCTCTCCGCAGTCTCCACACGCGAACCCGGCGAGTCCCACGACGGTGGTGGCACGTTGCGCGTGCTGTTTCACTGTGTTTTGACGCGGCTCGTGTACCTTGCCGTGCCAGAAGAAGAGCTGGCGCGAGTTGGTCGCAAAGTCGCATTTGTGACAGATGTTCGCGCCTTGGCCACCGTGGCACTCCATGTGCGCTTCCATGTCGCGTCGACGCCGCTTCAGCTGCGGACAGAAGGGGCACTTGAAGTTTTCAATCCTGTGAAAGAAATCGGAATTAAATACCATACTTTTTCAGAAATGACACTGTTATTAGGAATACACTGCGTTATGTCTGTATCGCAAATACCCCGTATATATCAGTCACAACTGTCATTTCCAGATTAATGCGCTTTCGTTACAAACAGATAAGTCAGGACCCGTTTTGTTGGTTCAACCCTTCCCAACAGCCTCTGGTTTCGAAAATGATAAAAAAGTACACATCAACTAGATTTTTTCGAAAAAATATTTTGAAATAAAAAAACAAGTTGTGTTTCTAGAATTCAGACGAAATGTCAGTCTGAAAGTGTGGTAGTCAAGCTGCAAACAATTAACGCGCTGCTTAACGAGTACCTATCGGCCGCGTCACGGACAACCAGCGGTCCCATAATACTTCGTTCCACCTTCATCCGGAAGGCATTGGTATCCACCATAGTCGCGGCACGCTGTGGAGGCCGGCGTTTAGCCCGCTTGGCGGGTGGCAACCAGACGTCACCGGCATCAGACGACTCTCGCTCCGACGGTGTCCAACGCTGTCGTGGTGGCTCTACAAGTGGGACAAGTACAATCGGATCAAGCACATCTAGTAAATCACCTGTAGCTCTCTCCAATGATTCAGTAAAGCGCTACAAGGAAACAAGCCATGCGCCCCTTCTAGTTAGCTCATTATTAGTTTGTCGGTGCTACGCCGCAGAAATGCTGTTTTCCAAGGCTTCATAAACTTTTCCGTGGCAGAAAAAGCGACGATTCCGGCTACACGCGTTTACCTGGTTCTGGCACGGGATTGATCAGTCGAATTCTCGGTGTGGGATTCACAACAGATGATGCTGGTGGGGGCGATGGATTGGCAACTTCCATCGCATGAAAAGCTACCTGCATGCTACCTGCAGGAAACAGCTTTAAGCAGAGAACCAATTATTTTTAAAAGCAGCACGACTGTCAAATTAGTTTTCGTAGCCATACGAAAGCGGTGTCTAAATAAGTAGCAGGTTTGTCAGATTCAAACCGTAAAACACCTTCCTTCCAAAATCCAGAAGCATCATGTTTCCCTTAATCACATAATATGTTCGTACCATCATCAGATGATGGTACGATATATTACCAGTGGGTTCTCCCAACATGCGCTGAGGCATGGGGATCTCTTCGGACGAGCTCTCCGATGGGTGTCGACTGTTGTGTCCCGTCGGCGCTGGCACAGGCAGTCGACTGACGATGCGGTCCATGATGATGCGCAGCACGGCATCCTCGTTGCCGCTGGGCAGCATGAGGTTCATGGCGTTCCAGATATGGTTGGCCGTATCCTCCGCACTCGTCGCTACCAAGATGCGTAGTTTCCCGAGTCAAGATACTATTTCACACTTCGTTCTAACGTGACTACCTGAAGAACCATAGGATCGCTGGGATGGCACAGCCAGGTTCGCCTGCTTGTTCTTCGCATTCTGCAGGAAACTACGCCAACGCGGGTCGCACATGATTGCTCTGCTCGTTCGCTAAATGTAGGCTTGTTGAAACAAATACGGTAATTCGTTTTCTTTTACTTCGAGCGATTTCATGCCACTGCGAACGAAGACATTGATTAATCATTAAAATGCTAAACTAGTGTTTTCATGCAATATGCATGGCAGCCACCAGCGGGTTGCGCGGCGTCGTGTCAATGCGCCGCCCGCCCAGCGACATCCTAGTGTCTGCTGCATGTTCAAATCGGTTTATCCAGCTTGCTCCTTGTGGTACTTCTTCCAAGTATTGTTTGTAGTGTACGATAACCGTGGCAACATTTCCAGACTTTCTTTGGTGGCTGAATGCACGTTTTCGAGGACGTTTCCATGGTAGTCAGAATTGCTGCGTAATGTGTGCTAATTACTGTCACGATTTTTTATTTATCAAAACATAGGAAAAATATGGGAATGTACAGTCGGGAACGTGACGGCAAGAAAACCAACTTTCGGCGACAATGTAGCGCAATGTTTTATGAAAACGGATTATTTTTGGTACAGTGGTAAACAAAGTAAAAAGTACAAAAAGTAAAACATCAGTAAATTGGCGTAATAATCAGGAAGCCGAAAAATGGTCCAAAAGCTGCGCCTACTGTACCGGCCTATAGTCTACCGGCCGCGCAACGTCAATAACTCATTGACGTTACACTCTGCGCTGGTCCTGCATCAGTTATTCAGTTATGCAGTCTTTACCGCCGTTCCAGAAATCAAAGCGTCGAATGTGAAAACAATTAGAGCGTTCAGTTTGTAGGGATCCAAGGCAGTCAAATCCGAGGCCTTCCATTTCCTTCCTTGATAACTAATGGCGTGCCTCGTGTGTCAGGGCTTTGCACGTTGTTCAGAGCTTTTGCATATGTTTCTGCTGGAGCCTCCGGGAGAGCAACGGTAAGTAACGGTTGGTCTAAATCAGAACTTGCCCGAAAGCGCTCCTTTAGAGTTGTAAAATAGTTTAAATTATCATTCAATTACATATAAACATTTCAGACAAATTTGAAATGCTGTCGTCGTTTATACGGAAAGCTTTCAAGTAAGCTTCAGAAATTTTGATTCGCTGCACGGAAGAAATCAATGGATAAATCCACATGGGATGCCGATACAGGTGCTGCAAACTGGTCTTTTTAAAATGTTACCAAGTGAGCCGATTGTTGTTGACTGCAAGGACAGGAAGGAACACATAGTGCAATCACATACACAGGGATGAGCACGAAGCACGAGTACATGGTATTATACAGCGAAAGACCAATATCATTTCTCTTTATTGATAGTACAATGTCATAAGAACACAGCACTGGCTTCGCTCATAAATGAATACCATCAGCGCTGTAGTTGTGCAATTTATTGTTGTCCTTCGCGGTCCTGTTTGACGCCTTATGCAGAAGGGCCATCGGGCTCGTGTACAATGTCATAGGTCACAATGTCATTATATATTTCTTTTAAGATGGTGGGTGATGGAGGACTTGAAGGCGCAGTCTGTAGTAGAGGAGATGCTGGCGGCTTATCGGGCTTCGGAAGGACGCGGCTGATGACCGAGGAACGCACGTTGGTCCAGTAGTGCGCATAGTCGCGAGCGATGGTTCCCCTGCAGGAAACCATCAGGTTAAGTTGTATGAGTGATAATAATTCATTAATGTTACTTGTACATATTTTGTAATCGAAGGTCATCAACAGTTTTCTGATGTTCTAATCTATTTGTATTCGCAGTGCAGCATATTGTTATTGGAAGTGTACCGCACGAGATGTTTATTATTCAGATCAGCTTCATTTTTTCCCACGGAAGGTACTCCGTACTAAAGATCTTTTACAACAGATTAGTGTATTCAACTTACATAAACTGGATCCGATCAGGCATAATGCCGGTGGGCAGAAAGTGCATGACGATATCGTGTCTCTTCGGTTTGGAATCGGTGTGCGTGACGGAATCGGCCGGATGAAAGCAAGTCTGCGTTTTGACGCGGGCCACCGTATCCTCCTCCACACTTTCCACAATCCACTGCCCCACGGCCTCCGTGCCGTTTGGGGCGCGAGCCTGCATGAAGAAGCCGCTGAACACACGCGACTTACCAGGCTTACCTTTGTCGTCCACCCGAATACGCACTGGAAACATCACGAGTCAATAATCAATACTTTCTAATTTTATGTTTTATAGGCAGAGAATTTACTAAATCACCCTGTGTATTTGATTAGTGACGTTTTTCCGATGTGTGGATAACAAACGATGTCTCGTGTATTTGGTCTCAAGATGTAAACATTGCACAGTGCCCGCCATTAAAACTCCTTTTTCTAACCAGTATCTTTGAACAAATGTGCATAAACAAGTTCACAATAAATACCAAAAACTCCACGAGTTGTAACAGTCATGACTGCAGTATTTATTTTAGCGCCAGCTTCGCTTATCACATCTCACATTCCGAATAATTTTGAGTTCCAACGCAACTGCTTACAACGCTGGAGCGATATTGTAACTCTTTATGTACATGTATCTGTAACTGTAGTGCTTTAGAACGAAGAAACCCAAAACATTATACGCTTTTGCTCTCTTCTTTGCAATAACAAGTACTCGTATCGACTTTCCCAGCAGTAAACCTCATGATTAGTCCACTAATGACAAAGGAAACAGAGACTATATATTCGACGTACTGTATCATCTGTTCGATTAGCGTGTCGCGGCTGCGCTGACTACCGAAGACTATACATTACATGAAGTAGCGATAAAAGTGCTGTGCTTACCTGTGAGTGTACGATTGAGCTCGAAGTGGTCCGCATCGGGCTCAATGCGAAATGGCAGTGTGTTTGCTGGCTGGGGCTCTTTTAGATGGCCCGGTACTAACGTCCTACAGGCGCTGGGGCCCGCACCGAAGGGGTAAGAGAGGACCGGTGTCAACCCTGAGAAGAGCAGGATGATCAAGTAGTCCATCGTGAAGAAACCGAATCACGATTCCTCCCATACGTTGCAGAATTAGAACCGCGGCTGCTCGGACCGTGGATGTGCTCGACTTTTGTTTATTTGCAAAGTCGTTAGCACTGAGCGTCACGTACTTTTATGCGTCTTGCTTCAGTACCGTTGTTCTGAGTGAAGTGAATCTGGAATGCGGAAATGTGGTACCGTCGTTGGTGTGCAGTACATGCGGCTGTTTTCACAATGCCGATATGCATGTGTGATGTGCTGTCTTTTGCGTCAAGCCTTTGACTCTTATCAAGAGGAGCTGTTTAGAGCTGCGCCGATGGACCGAGATTACTTTTCGCAGCAGTCTACCATTTCCAGCGGGTTAGTAAAGTGTTATGTAAAAGGAGAAGATTATTATTATTATTCGTCCAGAGTTCGCGGTTTGCGGTTAAAGGTCGACGTATGAATATACATGACAGCTCTGGAAAATGTTCAGAATGCGAACACCGGTATGTGCCCCTCATTAGTCGAAATGTTCAGCATAGATCGAAAGAACAGTACGTATCGCAGCGTTCGCTTGTAATCTGTTTACGTTATTAACGACTATGTAGAACTTCATCCTTTCGTGCTTGCCACGGCCAAACACTATTTCGTGATAGCTGCACGTTGAGAATGAGACTGCCGTCGGTAATCCACACGACGCTCTGTCGCAGTAGTACAGTACTCGTACCCGTAAAGAAAGCCAGTCCAAATGATACAATAAGAATTGTAAAAATCAATGCAGCAGCGTCGCAGCGACGGCCGCTTGTCGGCCACTACCTATAATTATTCGAAATTATTGTCTTCTGTAAAGAAAATGTCATGACAGCTGGCCGGTGGCTTGTCGATGCATGCTTCAAGAAAGCAATTGTGTGACGTTGTATATGCCACGTGTGGGGTGGGGCGTATGTTGCTCCCTACCTGTTCTTTGTGTTGCGGTCAAACGTGCAGCAGGCCCGGATCGTATTCTTGCTACACATAATTCTGCAGCGTTTAAGCGCTGCCACAATACGTGCTTTAACGCGACACCGCCTGCATTAACAAACAGAAAGCCGTTCGCGTAAGTCTGCAACTACAGTTTCTTGTTCATTACCGGACGTGGGTCAAAAAATGTTGACTTTCTGCGTTTACCGCTGGTACGATATTCTGGCAAATTATTAGGTGAAAATGCGGGTTGAAATCCCATTTTGCGCAGTAAGAAATATAGTCGAAGGGGTTTTTTTTGGATAACTGTCTTATGTTCACACTTTTTATTGCTGTTGCATTGCACAATCATTGCATTGTTTAACCTGGCTTCAGGGCACGCCAGCGGCGGGATTTTTTATAGCGTCAACCCAAACGTGGAGCCAGCATCGGAAACTGGGCCTGTGTTTTTAAGGGGAGCAGATCAAACCGCGGTTTCGGATAATGTCTGGTCGTGACATGAAACGTCGATCCAGCTCTCTGTCGCCACGTTGCGATGGAAATCACAAGCGGATTGCCGTCGACTTGGATAGAAGTACAGCAAGCGTGTTGACAGATCCCACTAACATGGAGGAATATTCATCGGTCGTTGACAGTGTGCAGCATGGCATCCGAGATGACAAGAAAGTGAAGAACCAGATGTCCACGAACGGCACCGATGACTCGGAACGTTTATGTGGAGACTCGCAGGTCAGTAATAAGGAAAAGTGCAGAGCGATAGTTTTAAACTATCGCGGAGATTTCTTGGAAAACCTTGGCTGGTTGTTGCAGACATCTCACTCCGACAACCGCACAGCCTGTAATTCTCCTGGATATGTTTCACAGAAGGGTCCGAGTAAGGACTCTGCAGTTTTGGATGTTGGGCAGCCACGTGGAGAAGCGAAAGTGCCATGGGAGTCTTATTTTCGTGGAGACGTGTTTCAGCACAATGCGGTGTCTGTTCGAGGAAACGACGGCCTACTGCACTACGGATCGGTTGTTGCCAATGAAAGCGACTGTTTCATCGTTAAATTTGACATCAAGGATGACTTCAAGCGGATTCCCCTTGGAAGCATCTATCGTGTATCATGTGACACCTTTCTCACGGGAGAATACGGCAGTTGGGAATCTTACAGTGCAATCAAGGACGTGGAAGTACTGCTGCGCCTAAAACCGGACGAGCCGTGGAAATGGTATCCTGCAACGCTGATCATTCATGGACGGTCGAACGTTTACTATCCTCGTCACAGCTTGATGAAACTCGTTCTGCCGGACGGTAGCGAAATCTCCGCTTTGCTTCCGGGACAGCAGGTTCGTGTTCGGTCGACCGAGTGTGAATTTGAGGATTTGCTCATCCGGCGGATCGACGAGATGCCGGTTTTGCCGCATTATCCACTTGCGAGGGACCGGATGAATATCAATGCAGTACTACCACGTCAGTTACTGGGCGAAATTCTGAGTCACTTGGATCTCGCAATGCAGCACGAGCTGCGGCGAGTGTCCCGACTATGGGAGGATCTCATGGCGACAGATTGCGGGGTGCTACTACATTTTCGAGGTCTGCCGCAGTCCCCAGCTGTTTGCATGTGGCATGTCGCATGTTGCACCACTCGTGGACCGAAAAGACCAAAGTAATCGCTCTCTCCGGATGTGGCAACAGGTTCAGCGAAGGAGGAGGACTGAGCAGAATCATGCAGTCTATGGTTTCCGATTGTGGATTCATTCGTGTAGATGCCGTTGTATTCACGAAAGCCGAAGCAAGTGCGGTTCGGAATTCTGTCGAAGGCCGTCGCTCCGAGTCGAGTAGTTCCCGTGACAACAAGGAATTTCGGGAAGCTTGTGTTCTCGGTACAGCTGTAGCCACCGCAGAGGTTAAAAAGCCCTGGCAACTGTATTTCTGCGGTCGGGTACGTCAGTGGAACGCCGTGTCAGTTCGAGGCGCCGATGGCCTGCTGCATTACGGATTGGTCGTTGCCAAAGAGGACGACCGCTTTATCGTTGATTTCGACTGCGGCGAACGTGGGTTTCAATCAGTGTCTCTTGGAGACGTTTACCGTCTCACCTGCGAAGAGATAAGCACCAGGGCATTTCGAGAGAAACAAGAGGTGGAAGTGCTCCTGCGAATGGAACCAGAACGGCCATGGAAATGGTATCGGGCAACTCTCGTTGCATTTGACATTTCTTTTTGGGACACTTGGTTGGTTAAACTTGTTATGCCGGAGGGTAGCGTCATCTCCGTTCTGCTACCTAGAAAGCAGATACGCCCTTTTTCAACTGAGACGGGACTAGAGAAACTGCTCATGCAGAGCATGGACGAAGTGCCGGTTCCTTTACATTATCCACTTCCGTGTGATCGGACCAATATCAATCAAGTGATACCCCCTCATTTACTAGCCGAAATCTTTGACTGCTTGCCGGCTGTTTCGCACAGCTGGGTGCGCCGTGTCTGCAGACTTTGGAGTCATATTATTGCGACGCACTGCGGCGAAGTGATCCATTTATACAACACTGTCTGGGAAGACGAGCTCGCTTGGAATTTGCATCACTCGTGGACTCGTAAGACAAGGGTGGTTGCATTCTCCAGATGCAAGAATCTGAGCTCTTGCTCAAAGGTTGTCGGCATGATGAAGTGTATGATCACGGAGTGTGGATTCGATAGCTTGCGTTTACTAGTACTGAGAGACTGCCACCCCTCTTTGCGAGAAATACAATTCGGTACTTACCACCAAGCAATCAGCAAGCTGGAAGCAGCACTGGGACTGTTCGCTCCCATCTACCAACGTTTACTGTTGCGCAACAGCACTTTCTACCTGAAGTTTAGCGGTCAACAACGTAGCACTGCCTTTGTCTGCCGAAAAGCCCAAAATGCTTGGATCAACCCAGCAAGTGCGGAGTTGGCCAGTTCCTTCTTGGATTTGTTCAGGATCCAGGATAAGAAGATTCTAGCATCTTGGCGTCGGCACTTTTCCAGACATGATCAGGATTGCGAATGCTTCCCGCAAATGCTGGATGTATGTTCTTGTATGTCAATGCTGAGCGCAGACAAATAAAAGGTGTATTCCCGTTTCTGTACACATTTGCGAGCGGCATGCGGCCGTAAACTATACAACATGGTTTCACAGTTTACAGTGCGTTTTACATAATAAGAAAATCCTTTGTTACCGCACTCAGCCATAAACTTTGCAGGTTCTCAACAAGCTGCAGAGCCCTGATCCACAAGGCGTTACAGAGTATCGCGGAAAGCAGTGGAAAGCCAGTGATTTGGGTTCCTGGGATCCACGTAAGCTGAATGCGCTATCCCGACATGTCCTACGTAAACTACTGTTTGATTCGTTTCAAACGCGAAGTAATTATTACGTTCTGCCCAAAAGCTTTGGTTTTTGTGTTATATTTTTTAATGATTGCATTTACCGTTTACGACATATGGCGTGTTTGTCAGCCGCGTGTCGCTAAACGAGTACGCTGGATGGAGCCATCCAATGGAGTGCATATGTGTGGTTGATGATTGACCTTGCTATATCTTTTTTGAATCAGATTCCTTGTAGTTTGCTGTCCATTTATTGGTCTGTACGATAACAATAATTATCGTTATGAACTTGAGTTGGTTAGGCTTGGGTGCAGTTGTTTGTAACCACAGAAAGGGATTCAATCCAGATTGACAGAATAGTCTAAGAATGTGCCAAATTATGGCACGGCAAAGAAACGCACAAAGTCAAAATATATGCTCGTTTGGTAACGAATAGGTAACTGTAGTTACTGACTTACGCGGCAGTGTGTCGAAATGATGCACAGTAACAGCAAGCTATGAATCGGGCGGAGCCTGGCGCGCGATTGGTCGACACATAAAAAACAAACTACGCCTCTCCGCCAAATCTAGCACATGCCACGATCGTTTTCGCCAATGCATGCATCGACACGCTATAAGCACGCCGTCATGACAGCTTGTTTTTTCTTGACAAATGCATTCTTTCTTTGTATTTTACCATTGGGTCTGTCTTAGCTTTACGTGCGACGAAGTTTCCTGCAAAGGCTGCAGTTGTAATCTGAGAAGGTGTGGATTTCTATAACCAGGAACGGACGGCAAGACAGTTTTCGGATAATGTCAGGCCGTGGCGTTAAACGTCGATCCAGCTTACCCTCGCCGCGTCGGGATGGATATCACGTCGGCTCGGCTCCCGCAAGTTCGCCGACCCAATCACTAAAGTCCCTGCCTGAGGGCCTTGCAGGCGTCGAACCTGCTGCACCCAGTGGAAATTCTAAGGCCATGGGAGTCTTACTACCGCGGTAGCGTGTATCAGTGGAATACAGTGTTTGTTCGAGGCGATGACGGCCTACTCCACTATGGATCGGTTGTTGCCAAAGAATTAGAAAACGACTGCCTCATTGGTAAATTTGGCATCAGGGATGATTATAAGCGGATTCCGTTCACCAGTGGCATCTATCGTGTATTACGTAATGAATTTCGGACGGGAGAATACAGTTGGGAGTGTTAAGTTGCCATTAAGGACTTGGAGGTGCTGCTACGCATGAAACCCGACGAACCGTGGAAATGGTATCCCGCAACGCTGGTTGTTAATGAATGGTCGCAGCTTCATTATCTTCGTTACAGTTTGATCAGACGGGTTCTGCCGGACGGCAGCGTAACCTTCGCTTTGCTTCCGGGACAGCAGGTTCGTGTTTCTTCCACCAAGTCGAAACTTGACAAATTACGCTGCGACAAGATCCACCACGGACCGATACCGTCGCACTATGCGCTGCCCTGGGATCGGATGATGACCAACAACGTGTTACCCCGCTGTTTACTGGAGAAGTTCGTGGCGCCTTGGATGCGGCTGCACAGACCTGGATGCGGCGCGTGTGCCGACTATGGGACGATGTTATTGCAGCGCAGTCTGGCGTACTGGTCCACGGTGGTGGTCAGTCGCAATTCAGCGCTGCTAGGACGTTGCACGAGTCGTGGATAAGTCAAAAGTGACTGCTGTATCCAGCTGCTGCCCCGTGGTCGGCGAACGGGCCACCATCGGCCGACTGATGCAGTGCATGGTTGTCGATTGCGGGTTCCCTCGTGTACCCACTCTAGTACTGCGGGATTGTCAAGTTGGCCGAATAACGGAGAGTGACCGTGTGGGGACGATGTGGAACTGCTGGAACGATGCCCTGCGTGTCTTCCAGACGGTGTGCCGGCGCTTAGTTGTACGCGAAAGCTTCTTCCGCTTTGAGCATGTTGGCGCAGTGGTTCCTACTTGCATCAGAACGGACCGCATGTTGGATAATGCTGAGATTTTTACCAACCGTGTGCACTGGGAGCGCTCGTCGTGGAGTTTGCTCAATACGGAGGAAGAAACGGAGGCGATCCGCTGGCATTTCTCTGCACATGACCCACAATGTGGATGTGTGCCGAAAATCGTTGAGGTAGAGAAGAAGAATTGTACTGTGTCGTTAAGTGAAATCACGGATTTTCTCGTTAGCGCAATCGCAGCTCCGATGTATAACCGACAGTTGGTCGTTAGAAAAATTAAGATTTAAAAGGTTGTTAGCTGTAGACAGAATCTTTCCGTGACAGGAAAATTAATGATGCCGTTTACGATCCATCCTGATTACACACCGGTGAAAAGACTCGTAGCTGTGTGCAAACCATATGATATGCAGTGGACATCCTAACTGGAAGTTTTAACGAGCCTTTTTACCATAGTGCAATCTAGTTGTTGATCACTCACAATTATGAACTATAAAAACAAACGGAACGCAGTTACGAACTTATATCATTGTCGGGTCCAGCCACTGACCTATTTTCAGTTACCCATGTGTCCCGAGTTATGTGTAAGCTCTATAATGCCTAAACCATCTGGCCGTCTTTCCCTAAATAAGAACTGTATTTCTGGCCTGCCAGGACGTAAAACAGTGTTAATAGCAATGAAATGAATTTAGGTTCTCAACAAGCTGCAATCTACGGATCCGGAAAGCACGCCTGATTGCCGCGGGAAGATATAGACTGTCAGCGATTTGGTTGTCCTGGAGCCAGGCAAACTGACCGGACTTTGCCTATTGATCATCCACGGTGTTTTGGTGATTATTTCAGCTTGGTTCTCGTTCGGTCGCAGCCACAGGCATACTGTTCATATACTACGCATATACTCAGGAGTCTCGATTTCGATTTTACTTTTATTAAGTCAGCGTATATTTCGGGATTTTTAATCTTTACCGTTACAGAGAGGACTGCAGCTTGTGGGGTGGCGAGTGCGAAGGAAGAACAAAGAAGCTGAAAGCCCTTCGCTGAAAACTACGGCGAACTACGATGCAGAGCCCGGTGTTACGGTGGTTTTCAGAAGACGTTTAATAACCGTAAGACAGTAAGGTAAACCAGTGATGACGATCAGACAGTATGATCATAAGATGATACGATGATATGATCTTATACAGTGAGATGCTTATATACTAGACAGTAGACGGAAGCGGAAGTCTAATGACACACATAGCGGCGTGAGCCGGAGATGAAGCGAAGATGTAGACAATATGCATCGTGATAGCCGAAGGCTATGCTAGCGAGAGCGCACGCTGAGAGTGAATAATGTATGTGAACGGTATTTACATAACACTTCCCTCCTTTAAGAAAGCTGTCCGCAGCTTTCATTTTTCTTTGCGGCGGCGAAAGTTGTAGCGTGGTTGGTCGTTCGCTGCTTCTGCGGTATCGTTGGCTAATGGTTCATCGGTTTCGCTTTCTTGGTTGATCGGCAGGTCGAGTGTGAGATCTTTTCCATTGTATGCTTCGTTCGTGGTGGTTTTCGGTAAATAGATGATCTCATCGGATATGTCAAGGTTATTTCGCTCGACATAAGGACGTAGACGATTAATATGAACAATATCGGTCTTACGTTTTCGATGTGGATTTTGGATCTCGTAATTGACATGTGATATTTTTCGAATCACTTTCCAAGGTCCAGACCAGTTTTTCAGTAGTTTAGTTGTCAGCTTACTTGTTGTTGGTGCGGTGACTGGTACGTGTTCGACATTATGAAGCTTCGGTGGAGTCCATAACAACACGAGGTCGCCTGGAGCGAATTCTATATCTCGGCGGTTTTCATTATAACGTGCGGCGTTGGTGTCATGTGCGGAATTAACACGAAGACGGGCAAGCTCTTGTGCTTGTTTCAACCATGCATGTACTTGTTGCACGTAGACATGCGGATCGCTGATCGCTGTTAAACCGTCGTATTGTAATTGTAAATCCATGGGGAAAACTGGTATACGTCCATATAACAACTCGAACGGAAACATTCTTGTTGTTTCGTTCTTTGAGGTGTTGATGCACCAAATTAGTGATGGGATGAGCGAATCCCAGTCTCGGTGATTTGAACTCACGTAGTGTGAAATGGCGATAGAAATTGTTCTATTCATCCTTTCAGTGAGACCATTCGTTTGCGGATGATAGGCCGTAGTTGTTGCGTGTTGAATGTTCAGGTAGTTCAGTAGATTGCTGAACAGTGAATTCACGAAGTGTGTTCCACGGTCGCTGAGTATCCGTGTGGGTGTTCCGTGTCGATAAAAGACGGAATCAATAAGAAAATGTGCTGCGTTTGATGCAGTGGCAGAACGTACTGCTTTTGCTTCCACCCATTTGGTCAAATGGTCGACGCATACAATCAGGTATTTGTTACCTTTGGAACTCGTGGTGAAAGGGCCAAGGTAGTCAACTCCAATGGTGTGAAATGCACCGTAGACGGGGTTAGGCTGAAGTAGTCCTGATGGCTTAGAATTGGGTTGCTTTGAAATTTGACATGAAGCACAGGAAGAGACGTAATTTACAACATCGGTGATACAGTTTGGCCAATAATACTTCTCGTGGATGCGTTCGTAGGTACGAGAAATTCCAAAGTGTCCAGACTTATCATTTGCATTTTTCAGGAGAGTTCTTTGCATGGATTGTGGTATGCACAGTAGGAAGTTCATCTTGTTATCGCGGAAGACAATCCGGTAAAGGATGTCTTTTTTGATGACGAAATATACCCGTTTTGGCGGTGCATTGCGGTAGTTGTATCTCCGTGAAGAATGTACAGGATTTTGGCATAAAACTGATCTTGTTTCTGCATTTCTGCGATGTCATAACTCTTGAGGAAGAACAGTGGCGCTGTGAGCTGATGAAGTTTTGGAACTGATTCCGAGTCGTAAGGGAATCTCGATAAACAGTATTCGTGCTGGTCCATCGATGAAGCCAAAGAAGTAGAGTTCTGTGCGTGTTCCCACACGCCCAACTGCAATAACCAGGAGCTAGGTACGTCTCAGCGTACGTGCTTGTGTTTCGCTATTATTGTTCCTGATGCTGTTTGTACGATAGTCAATGGAGCGAGGCCTGCGATATCCGGACTGGTGTGCTACCGAAATATGCTGATCATGTTTGCAAAGGTGTTCATTCTTTTTCTAGTACGACAATAAGTTTAGGTTTTTACCCGATTATAACGTGCGTCGTAGCAATAGTATGTTGTCATTTAATATAAAGCTGGGTTCATTTGAATAAAATGCATTGTTTTATTGAACGAATAAATGAAAAAAAATGCACGGATACCATTCGAAGAGCTCAGTACCAATTCGGAAAAGCAAAACAGATAATGATGCCAATAACACAGAATCTCTGGGCCAAAAGCAGTGACAAAAGGAACAAGTAAACGTGCGGTATAGAAACCCCACAAGGCACAAACAATACATTTCGGTACAATTCTGTTCTTTTCCGACTTCCTGCAGAACGTAATTCCCGACATCTGTTACACTTTCTGCATCGAAGTCCTACGCGCCCGCATCACTGCATGCCCGCACGGCGCAGCTAACCGGATGGATTTGGAGCGTAAGAAAGCTGAAAGAATCGCGTGTTAACTGCAAGAATATTCTGCTTACAGAAATCAAAGCGATAAGGTTGCAAACGGCTATATAAGTATGTGTAATTTCTATTTAAGCCATATTATTGTATTATTTAACGTTGGATAGAACTGGGCGCTGGGCATTGCGGAACAGCAACGCAATACAACAGCGCAGCATATAATGCAAATGTCGTGCTACTGTTCTATTCGCGGTGGATTCCAATTTTAGTACATATTTTATCATGTATTGTACACCGAAATAAAAATATTCTGTAAATTCTCACATCAATGATTTTGGCAATGGTGCCAGCGCCCGTAGTAAATGTGAAACGCAGTTGACGAGGTCCGTAATAATCCGTCTGCCCGGTGTAGCATTTGTAAATGCACGTTCCCCTATCGTAGAAACTGGTATAAGTGCGCACGCCCGATCTTGTATAATCGTCAACAGCCGCATGTTG
>JAQGAU010001494.1:0-19052 GCA_034698045.1 Paramacrobiotus richtersi | reverse complement strand
AGACACTCTTCATTCACCGCGGAAGCACACTCTTCACTTACCCTTACGACGTCAAGGTGGACTGTAAGTATGTGCAGATCTTATTGTTAGCCCAAAGACTGCTATGAAAAAAAGTCAAGTCACACATTGATAACTTTGAAAATTCATAACTTTTAATCACTTGTAGTGGATGCAAAATAAGGAACTGGCACGTACTCCTGGCATTTAGGGGTACTGGAGCTTTCCACATTATATATGCTGTTTACCAGAACAAACAAGCAAGCAGTAAAACTGCCTACATAGCCCACTTGATATATGCACCGTACAGAGCCTGATCTACCAAAAAGCGAAAAAATTTCTCAGCCGATTGGCTCTTCGTAGAACCGTACTTCCTTTGTTTCGGTCCTTCAGTGCTCGCCAACAGCGCGTGCACTGACCCAATAGTAGCTGTTCACTGCAATATCATGTACATTTATCCTCTCTATTCTTTTTGAGCAGATAAACCGTTTTCGGGACCTTTGGAATTTATCGATATTCCTGAGGGAAATACGTTCAGTTTCTCATGCAACGTCACCGGCGATTCGAAACCAGCAATTAAATGGATGCTTGAAGTAATTATTTCGCTGCTTGTTTTCGACATGGTCTCCCATGCAGACCTGCATTCGTTTGACCAATAGCTTACTTTTTCCAGCATCCACATGATGGAAGCGGAAGACGAGCCTTACCTCAGTTCAATAACATGCAAAACATTACGATCCCGAAAATGAACTACACGGACGCCGGCTGGTACAGCTGCGTGGTGGATAATAGCACGGGGGATCCTTCCATCGCAACAGTGGTCTCAGTCGGTGTCCAGTGTAAGTGCAGCTCAAGGAATGCAGTGTTTTAAGCGGATCGCTGTTTTGACGACATACGGAGGAGGCACCTTTCCAAGAAAGATTAGACCAGACAAAGAAGGTGTACTCTTTGAGAATCCGGTTAGACTGCGATAAAATTCCCACCGAATCCTAACTTATTCAGTTTTGAAAAACATCCGTGGGCGGCTGCTTTAAAAACACTTTGAAGAGCCAGCTGACCATGGCTGCTTCGACTACTGTAGAATAACAAAGCCAGACCGAAGCGGGTGCTCTCTTTCCCTCTATGCGTCTCGGGTAGCAGTAACTAACTGAGTACAACGGTGACGGCAGACCACACTGGCCACAGAAATGCAGATGTGCAGACTGCCCTCGACTGACCTTCTTTTACGTGGACTTCTTTTGGCCCCAGAAATAAACATTTTAAAAGGTTGAATTTTGAAAGGATACTCGATTGCGCTTCTTCCCGTACATCAAGCCAATGCGAGATTGACGATTTCCGTTTCACGAACGAGTGGCAGGAAGTGGCAGCTACGGAATCACACAGAGTTTGTGCACATGACATCAAGGCCTGGGAGCCCCCAAGGCGCTTGACCGCTCGGTGTCAAACTGTAACATGTTCAGCCGCAGTAACACGTCCTACAGCATCTTTATCGGCGTGCTGCGCACACTGCAGAATCTGGCAAGCTAAGAGTAGAATTGCTTTAGCGCCTCCTTTATACGAGTAATACACGGATTATTGAACACCCATTTTTGCAGCCGTTAAAACCTCTGTGGTAGTCCAGCTCGCTTTCAATTTTCCTTACAGATCCGCCGAAATTTGCTGACCACGGGATACTATTGGATAAACGCGAAAATACTTCCTACGCTAGAATTGGAGGCCGAGCTTATCTACAGTGTGATTTTGCCGTCAATCCACCAGGAAACCACACGCTGAAATGGTTCTACAAGCACTCGGAAGCGGCCGAAGACAATGATGCAGCGGAGGTATGTCCGAAACGCTGCTGCCATAGCTGCGCGAGTTCTGCTCTAGCAGAGTTCGTAATTATGGCGATTCTAAGTTCTGACGTTTAACTATAAATCCAAACGATATGTGCACATTTACTGTCTGCGCGCAGCATACGCAGATATTCACCAGTTCAGGATTTGTCACCTGGTGATATGAACCAAGCGCGAGTTTAGTAATTTATGCCGCACTGACATCTCGCTCAAGTTATAAACAAATCATCATTTATTTACTATAAGATAATCAGTGCAGTCTCGCGGAATCGTTAAGAATGCGGCCTATCTCAGTTTTACGTGTCGAACGCGACGCAGGGTTTTCAACAGCTTTGCATATTGTTCGATTACCGAATGTTTTTTCGCCTTTTTTCCCTTAATTATTATAACTGTTGCGCCGAGCTCGGTCCGTCTTCCAAATCAACGCTAAACACTTCCAAATTGTACGATGTAACCGTTTAGCCGTTTTCTGCAAATGGCAATAGAGCAGTGCCTCCTTGGGTCACGACTGGATCTGCCCGCTAGGGAATCATTCTTACTTACGAGCCCATCCTGGTTGGCGCCTCTATTTAAATGTCCTAAGTTAGAAACCTTGCTAATGCATAGTTCATTTGCTCGGCAGTCGTAATCCGTGTCGCGGGAGGAACCGTCCACTGTGAATTGTAATTAATATAACGTTAATATAATATAACACGGCATGTACTTGCAATATTTACACAAGGGCAAATTGCTCGGAACTGGATATGGATTCTGTGTTTACAGATTGCTGAGGATGATCGGCACGAAATCAGAGACTTCTACTCTGAAGAATATCATCGTATTATTGCAAGTTTAGAAATCAAAAGTGTACAGAAAGTGGACCTGAGAAAATACATCTGTGCCGCAAAGAACAAGATGGGTTCCGCCGAAAGTGAACAGGAGCTGCTTAGAAAGGATGCTGGTCATCGGCCAACTGTTGGTTAATCATGTTAGTTTTTTTAGATGTCCGCTTGGTAGCAACATTTACCCAATGTTATGATGATGTATTACTCTGCATACCGTATTTATCTTATTCGACAAAAGCCGTCAAATTGTCAAAAAGCTATCGCATTGGAAGATACGTTACCTTTAACAACTGCTGAACTAACTCGTTGTTTAATACAACACAATCGATCGAACTTCCCCGTCAGCTCACGGATCTTACCCACATGACGACTCTATGATTCTTCCACTTGTACTGCTGGTGAGGCCATAGTGACCGCTAGTTTCAATCTTGTTACCATAGTTAAATTGTTAATACAGTCATGCTCGCAGACAATTAATGGGCAGTCCAAAACGGAGACCAATGCTTAATTAATTTTGACGTTGGATGAACTGTCTCCGGGTCAAACATACTTACTTGTCAACTGCCCGGCTGGCTGCGGATTCTAATAATCGTGATCCACGTGAGTGCACTTTCCGGGCGCCGATTGCCCACGACATGCGCCGATCAAGGTAGGTGCTTGAAACCCCAATGCTTCCAATGCTGTATGATCCTGACCGATATCATGCATGCCGCTGAAAGTTTGCGGCGCATGGCCAAGTAGTGCAGACAGGCTGTGCGCATGCCGCATAAGCGTTGCTAATTCGTTCTGCAAGCTTAACTCAAGTGTCTTGTCTCGTTTATCTGCGCACATACGAAGACTCGTGGAAATGGAAACCAGGCTTGATATTCTACAATGCGGCCTCAAATACCCGATGACATTTTTGATTAATAAGTTAGCGGTGCTGTCGTTTTCTTTTTAATAATAGTAGGAGTTTAGTGTCATTATACTTGCCTGTCATACAATGGGACTGGCTGTCATAGCATGCGAGTGTGCGTCAAGCTGGTTACCGAGTTCGCAGTCCGCATAATTTACGAAAAACGTGGTTGGATGCAGCTTTAGTTAAAATTTATTGAGGCAGGCACAAGATAAAACCAAAATTTACAGGTGTATCAAAAGACACTGATGCATGCGAAAGAGTTGTTCTGAGTGGCTTTTCAAAGCTGAAAATAGGTAAACTAATACCATTATAGTTTCTGGGAGGAAGGTTCGATTAATCTGAAAGTTATTTTACTCAGCTGCCTAAAAGTACGCAGCTTACTCGCAATAAAATAAGCTCCGTTGTTACAACGAGTCAGCGCGGTGCTTCGTTGACAGTCTAACACAACCGGTGGCAGAAAAGGAGCTTCTTCTTGACCTCCTCCCGCAGCGCCGGCATGGCCAGAATGAAGATCAGCGGATCAATGGCTATCTGCAGCGAAAAGAGCGATGTGGCTACTGTCAAGAAAAGCACATGACCCGCCTCAAATTCCGGTATGATCCTAGCCAGGGTGTAGTAAGTGTTGATCGGTGTCCAACAAACCATGAGGCAGAGAGTGAGCAGAACAAAGAGCTCTGTAGCATACCCACGGGCGCGTGCCGGTCTAACCTGACCACGCCTTGCGATAACCGGATCCATTATTCTTACAGTGCGCTGCATTATACGTCGATTTTTGAGCTTCATACCCAGCACAATCGGCAAGCTAGCACGATGCACCTGCGGGACATCAAAGAAGACACCCTGCACGATATGTCCGTAAATCAATTGTGATGCCTCTGCTCCGCTGACGTAGCAGTTGTCTTGTACCCGATAGTACAGCGCATCCAGCACCACATACGGTAGACCAGCGGCGAGAAAGATCACCCACACGCCGACACACTGGCCGATGGCCGTTCGTACTGAGTGATGCGTGCGGTATGACAGCGGACTAGCCACCGCCCAGACACGGTTCAAGGCAATCAGCAGGTGTGTGTTGGAGGACACCGCCTGGATGACGTTGCCCACGTACAGGTACAGCTTGCACACTGACTCGCTGAGGTGCCAGGCGCTGTTGTACACGGCGTAGTAGACGTCAAAGGGTACCTGCAGGGTCACGATGATTATGTTGGCGATCACAAGACTGATGAGGTACATGTCAAAGGGACTGCGGAGGGCCGGCACGGTGGCAAAGCAGTACAGGACGAGGCCGTTGGTTAGGAATCCAGCTAAACCGGAGAATAGGCTGATGCCCGCGGATAGGGTCCATTCCGGTGAGGTTTGGTTGGAAACCACCGGAACGACTGCCATTGACGTTAAACGACATTGTTTCGCAATATACAGGCGTATCTGATTAAATAAAACGAAGCACAAGCTTATGTGCGCCGATTTGCATGAGTACGCATGAGTTACAACGCGATATTGAAGGGCGTGATGAGACGCATGTCAGGCAAGAACAGGACGAGCCTGAGCAAAATGTACCAGAGGACATACATAATATACTGCGTTCACGGTTTCGAGGTGAATGATTTCGCTGAGAATCCAAGTTGGACAATCATGGTTAGCGGCTTAAATTGGAAAGGAGCATGGTACCAGAGATGCCAGAATTAAAAGACAAAGCCAAGACATTTGGAGGCGAAAGTTGAATACGCTAATTATCACTACTCTAAAATTAATCTTCCTGTCATTGAGGTAGAAACGATTTCTGATTCGACCGTACGACGCTATTTTAGTGTGACACCGTGCTTATATTCCTTTTGTTTTCGCTAGTGAATTCAAGATCTGTTCCGTGAATGCTCTTTGATATTCCTTCAAACGCGAAAGCAAGGGAGTGTACTTTTGTCCAACCCGCTGTTTGACAGCACATTCGCAGACAATTTTCTTTACAAGCTACTATATTGCTTGTAGCACTATATGCGTTTATTCATGAGCAATGACTTACCAACCGTAAAGTAACGTATTTCCAGATACGGAAAACGATGTTTTCAGTATCCTAGCCATTGAATGACATATGTACTTATCTTAACTGTGCTGCGCTGCAGTTTTTAACCACCGCCGCACCACGCAGTTATCACACCGAACTCGAATTAACACGGTTCAACCAAATCATGGATTTTTGGGTCACGCCGCGGAGCGACTTGAATGGTATGGAACAGGAACGGCCACCAGATACGGAACAGGATGGTAATGCCAGCCGATAAAAAGTACCTCTTAGCGCAGTCGTGGTATCTGCAGCCAGTGGTCCGGTGGTATTGGTCGACGGGGTAGTTGTTCTGGTTGGAATCCGAGGTGTTGCGATTTAACAGGCGGTAAGAAAACCGAACTGCAGTGCATAACTGCAGTAACAGTACAGTCAGAAAAGGTTCACCACCTGATCTTGCAAGTTGCAAGCAGTTGCCCATTCGTTCACAGGGAAGTTCTGGTACTGTAGTACCTGTACATAGATGACAGGCATAACAGAGAGAACGCTACGATTCGGTGTGCACTTCAGTAGGACTTGCCGAAACAGTAACATGAACGCTAAGGCGATCCTTCGTGGGCATAGATATGGCAACACGGTGTCAATGGTATCGTAAAGAAGTGTGTACCGTTCAAGCAGTTACCGGCTATTTCTCCTTCCGGGAGCAGACCTGTCTGCTGGAACGTGAGTAACTGTGCGAGAAGCGCCATGAGATACAGGTAAGCGAACAAGTGGCTCCGTCTTAAAACCATGACGGCGAAATACTAACGCTTGAAAGGTCTTTACACGATGGCACCTCGAAACACCGGCACACAGTACCGGTTAAGCCATCTGAACCACTCGTCGCATACGCTTTCTGTCTTCGTCGGTTTCTGTCTTCCGGTGTGGCCCGTTTTCGGACAATGTCCCCCAAAAGACTTCGGTATGCGGAAGGTTTAGCCAGTCAGAACGGGCCAAACAAATCAGTGAAACAGATCAACGCCTCATCGAGTTTTTTTGCAGATCCGACGCAGAGCGAATACGCTGCACTCCACAGCAGGCCAATTTTATTGCTTCTCAGTATTTCTAGCAGTTAGTGCGCACCCAAAAAAAATTTCGTTTAGCGTGCCAAACATGCTACTACCAGTAATATACTACAGTCGGCTATCGAGTCAGTGGCGATGCCAACAAAACCCGCTAACAATCGCCGTTTCTAACACTACTTCGACCGGGCCATAGCATATTATGCTGCTTTTTTTACGGCTCTCCAGATATGCAACCCATGCCCCCAATGCTTTTGCACCAGGGGAAAAGCATATCAACGTAGGGGGAACTAACGGTTATTGCAGACCAGCCTTCGCAACGCTAGTCCACGTGTCTTCTGGTTGCATCTGTCGAGCTTGAAACGCTTCGCATTCGCTTCATTATGAATCAGTTGCCCCTCACGGTAAACCAAAAGAAAGCGTAAAATCTAACAAGAATTGTGATACCAAACAAATGCAGATTCATGTCAGTTTGGGGGAATACGGAGCGGTTCCGTTTAACATGGATCCTTACGGGAAGCACAAGAACCGTTGAAACTTGAAAGTTGCGCCTGTTCAAACACACGGTATTTTCAAACGCGTCAAATATCCTTCAACTGCCATGAATCTGCACTTGTTTGGTATCACAATTCTTGTTAGATTTTACGCTTTCTTCTGGTTTATCGTGAAGGACAACTGATTCGTGATGAAGCGAACGCGAAGCGTTTCAAGTTCGACAGATGCAACCAGAAGACACGTGGACTAGCGTTGCGAAGGCTGGTCTGCGATAACGGTTAGTTCCCCCTACGTTGATATGCTTTTCCCCTGATGCAAAAGCATTGGGGGCATGGGTTGCATATCCGGAGGGCCGTAAAAAAAGCAGCATATGCTGTGGCCCAGGTCGAAGTACTCATTTACGCACCGTTCAGACTTCAGTACTATCTAGGTACACCGACTGGCTCTTATTTTCCTGTTACTTCCGTTGCCCGTTGGCTGAGATTAACCTACCAACAAAGAAAATCGAGTTAAATGTGCGTCTGCCAAGATGCACATCCGAAGAAAATAACTTGTACCTCAGCACTGTTTATCGCATTCCACAATCGATAATGGATTATCAATGTTAAACATCGCCGCAAGCTTAATCCTGTACCGTTACAGAGCGTTATTAAATGCCACCGGTACGGTTTTTATTGTTAGTTTAACTTTGGCCAGCTGTCGATGACACGTTTCATCCTTACCGCCTACCTTCAACAATGTCCGCATTTTTGATAGTTGGTCTTCTTTTCGAGTGCGTACTGCTCAACCTGCAACCTACTGCTGCTCGGGAAAAGACCAGCGACATCACGATCTTCACTTCCAATCTCATTGGTGCCAATTTAAGGTCGGGTGATCACTTAGAGCTCCACTGCGGAATAACGAACGCGGATAAAGCGATCGCTTCATGGTGGAGAGGTGAAACGAAGCTATCTGACGGCAACCATACGCTAACCAATGACTCACGTGTCAGTCTGCACGCCTTTCTGGATAAACCCTTTTGGTCTCCGGTCGACGGCTTTACCAACTTGGTCATTAAAGATATACGCATGAGCGAGGCCGGTCAGTACACATGTACCGCCACTCCTCTGAACAAATCAAAGAAAGCCGTTAGTCACACTCAGGATGTCAACGTGGATTGTAAGTATATTAATCTAGCTATGATGACAATGTAGTTATGCCCAGTGTTATTTAATAATGAAAAGTAAATAGTAAATTTTAATATGAAGGGCTTTTTTGCGTTTAATAATTAGGTAAATAGTAGAGCGCTGCCAAAACCAGATAGTAAATAATAAACGAATATTAGAAGTACTGCTGTAAAAATGTTAAACAGTAAGTAAAATGAGCAATCTGTCACTCTTCCTATTATAATAATTAAAACGGGTTTTTTACTATCCAACAACAAGTAAAAGAACGCCGTCGATATAGCAAAATCGTTGTTCGAAGCTGGGCATAAACCGGTTAGCAGCACCAGTTTCTTTTTCTCGAATAACATTACAACGTCAACCGCGTTTATGTTTCACATTCCAGCAGATGATGATTACCTGCAAGCGATCTCACTGCGCCGCATGTATTTAGAAAACTAACCTGTGCCATACAGTACTTATTTATAATTTATCTGAACTTCTTGCCTCGTTTCGTCTTTTCCCCTGACCTTACATTTACGGATATCGAATTTCTGTACAGACAGTGTTGCTTATTTTACGGTTTGACTACCACCTAGCAGGTTTTATCAGTCTGATAATACAAAATGAAACGAATGATTATATGAATAAAAGGTTAATCCTGGCTCCCGATATAGTAACCAATATATAGTAAAAACAACACTGGTTAAGCCAAACGCGTAAACTGACGGTTGAAATGCCGGCATAGTTCTTTTCCTGACCTGTTCTTTTTTCCCAATCTCACTGAAATCCATCGCATTCGAAGAATATATTCTTTTGAGCGATCTCAAACCAGACCCTTGTGCATATTATCTTGTGAATGAGTTTCAGTCACCAAATTATGATTGAAGCAGGTCAGAGTTTCACAACGCGATCCCTCGCCATTGTTCATTACGCACAGATTGCTAGTAACTTAGTAACCCAGCAAATTATGCCAACCACCGTTAGGATAGCACATGGATTGTTTCAATGTGAATGCAACCGCAGGCGTAGAAAGGCGTGGCACTTTATGCTGGAACTACCCTTTGTTTGATCTGCATTACGGATAAGTCACATGCAGGATTTACTTCGTCGACGCAATTTGCCGTAGATGTGTAAAATTTTGTCAAATGCCGAATGCGCGCCTTCTTTCAGTCGCCGTATCTGCATCGAATTGCATGTGGGCAAAATAAGTAATGACAGGCTCAAACACAACGAATAACTTACGCTTGCTGCATAGCAGCGCAGTCCTTAAGGAGCATAAGTGTATATTCGCATAAAGCCATATTACTGACAGCGCTAAATATTAACAATCTGTCGTTAAGTCAGCTGCAAGTATCTATTGTAATACACAAACTACGCAAGTTAGTTTAGGCATGTCAATGTGTTCGAGTTCCAACACCACGAAATTCAGCACGCAGTTACATCTGGTACTCGCACTGCTGGCCAACGAGCCGGTCACTACAAATCCTTGAAAATAAAATTTTTTGCTTCATTTGCGTAGACAAGATTCTTTTTGGAGCACTGGGATATCCCCGCTATTATATCGAAATTCCCGAGGGTGATACTCTGGCATTATCATGTAATGGCACCGGCAACTCGAAGCCCACAATTAAATGGACGGTTGAGGTAAATTTATTGATGGTTTAATGTGAACTGCACACCTGGTAGACATGCGTTCGGTTGGTCAATAGCGTACTGTGTTCCAGGGTGTGAGAGAAAATCCACGAGATTTGCCCCAGTTCAACGGTGTGCAAAACCTAACAATCGACCATGTGAACTACACGGATTCCGGCTGGTACAACTGCGTGGTGGATAATGGCACGAGTGATCCTTTCATTACAACTAGGGTCGCGGTCAGAGTCCTGTGTAAGTGTAGCCTTAGTATGCGGTGCAGTAACTCAGGTCATGTAGATGCTAGCGCCCGGGCTTTGGATAGCTCTGAGTGTTGTAATGTCGCGAGGCTAATTAACGGCTGAATAGTTTACTGATTAAACGGTAAATATGGCCGTGTTAGAACGTGGATGAGGACTCATGATACCGTGTGAGTCATCAGTATGAATCGATCACAGCAGCAGCGCAGAGGAACTGGTCTATCACGGCCGTGAACTGGAATAGAGAAGCAGGATAACGGGCGCTGACTCATTTAGTCTTGGTCTAGTGTGGTACAAAGGGACGCATGTTCCCAGTGTTGGGAAACTGTTATAAGCACAAGATAGTGCGATTAAGGGAGCACAGATATGTAGACCATAACGGGAGATGTGAGCAGGATGTGAACAACAGAACATCGCTGGGATCATCTTGCTAGTTTAGCAATAGATTCTGAAGTGCTATTCTTATGATGAATTGTCACCTTTGTCCTAACTCTCATGGTTCCACATGTGTCATTGTACTGGTCAATTATATAAAGGTCATCGGTATGGAACTCGGGCTGTTGTCATGTTATGATGTTGTATGACCTTTCACGAGGATCTATATGATGGTACACCAGCACAGTATATCCAGCCACCAACATAACGTAGGATGGGTTTACCGTATCAGAACCATTCTCGTTATAGGAAGATATATAGTTCCGTTTACACCTTGTTATAGCGGATGTTGTCGCAACTGAGCAGAGGTACTGCTATCGCCTTTTGATATTGCCGTCGTCCTTCTGCATATAGTGTCCAAAAGTGACAGTCTGGCGTCTGCCATCGAAATATCGCCGTTTCGTGGCGGAACTAATTTTACTTTTAAGCGTCTTCGAATCTTTCACTTTTGTTTGTAGACCCGCCAAAATTCGTGCCTGATTCGTTCGCTTCGCTGCGAAATGTCCGCGCCAGAACGGGAGCCCAGGCTGTTGTGACTTGTAACTTTTCCGCTCGTCCGCCCGGTCAGTACACAGTGAAATGGTTCCACAAGCATTCGAACTCGACTGGAGGCGATCAAAGACAAGAGGTACTTCCGAAAGATCTGTTAGCTTTCCTAAGAAAGTATTGTTCATACTGTACAACATACTGCAAGTGCAAGCGTTACCGTTACCGACGTACGATTACTTTTACCCTACTCCCCGTTTGCAGATTATTGCTGACGATCGACACGAAGTGCAGAACAGTTTCGAGGATTCATATGATAATATTGTTGCACATCTTACTATTAACAGCGTCCAAGAAGGTGATCTGGGGAAATACTTCTGTGTCGCACAGAACGAGCGGGGTTCTGGTGAAGGTGAAGTGGGGCTCCTTAAGAAGGACTGACGGTGATCAGCCTCCGTTGGATTTTAAACGTGCTGCTTTTAAATGAACCATACTTCATGAATAGAGCGAAGTGATGATTACTGATATCGAAGATTTTCGTCCAGTCGAGATTCACACCTGTGGAAGAAAAACTCCTGGAATTTATGCAACATACATTTTTGTACCGAGGCTCACTAATTTGGCCCTACGTTGACTCTGTGCCTATGTGTACAAAAGCTCGCGTAACAGCTTCTAGTGCGGTCAAAGTTTATTTCGACTACCTTCGATACCTTTTCTCAATTATCTTCCACATGGCATTCCAACGCTTTTGTCCGTGAACCGGCAAAACAATCGGGAAACTGAATACAAAACAGCAATTTCCGTCCAGTATAATTTAATCACCCACCCACGAGCCCAAGATCTTTTATCGCACACCTGCCGTGCATTGCAGGCAGTTTCCTGTAAAGATCCCTTTTACCGTACACAGACTACACTTTTCGGACCCGAAAAGACAATCAGGCAGATGTATCCAAAGAAATGAAGTTTTTTCAAACCAGATCAGCCTGGGCTTTCCAGTTTCGACGAAAATACAATAGGGTGAATTGGCAGCAGTCAACCGCAGGCAATGTTTACTGCGTTCAGTGTTTCTGCAGGAAAATGGTCTCCAGTCTCGGCCACAAGGAAACGCCAGTACATACCACATGCTGAACGTTGGCTAACCAAAATGAAACTCGAGTTTCTACCGGTCCTTGTACGCAATCCCGAAAAGATGGTTCTTGGAGCCATGTCTAGATATCGCTTTGCAAAGCGCATCTTCGATTAGTCACATCCCTGCACGGTATCCAGACCCGCCCCAAATTTCGCGGTGAACGCAAATGACTAAAAACAGTGATTGACTGGCCTAGGTTTAATGGGCGCGAAACGTTTGAGAAATCTCGACTCAAAGATATGATTGTTCGAGCTTTTGTAAGTTGTGCTGTAGTCAAATAGTGAGTGTAGGTACTGAGATCAATGGATAAAGCGATTTACGAAAGTACAAAGCAGAAACAGAAGACGAGCAGAACGTGTAAGTGTAAGTGTAACGTCGAAAGTGTAAGAACGTTTAACACCTTCGGCGATCACTTTTGTTTCTAATCCGGCACAGCGTCAAAGCAAAACTATTGTCATGCATGCTCAGTATGCTCGTATGCTTCAGTGTGAACTTTTGCAAGCAAATAAAACTGTAACGCCTGGAGCTCTGGCTCAAGTCAGCGATTATTCCAGAAAATTTGCTTTAATCCGAACACTTCCGGCAGAAACAAATAATGCAGTAGCAATGAAGATTCCGCCTGACACTTCTGCCGAAGGATAGGATCGGGCTGAAAGCAATGCTGAACAAGACGCCACGTTCCAGGTAGCAGAATATCCGAGCAAACAGTTATTATAGTACTGTACGCGATCGATGAAATGGCACGAAAATTTGCCCTACCGCCTACAACACCCGAGCGGGACTGGCAGTGTGATGAGTGCGTATGGGCAGAGTAGGAATATTCGACGCGCATGTTACCGAATACACTACTCTGCGTGCCATTTCAGCGATCGCGTACAGTACTGCAGGTAAACGTTTTGTACTAAAATTAGGTGCATGTTTCACCCGCTGCTGACGAGGAAGGATTACGTTTTCCCAAAACAGGCTTTTGAATTTGATTATTGACAACGATCGCACAACTCTTATTGGCGAACTTCCGAAAAATCCGATTTCTGGAAATATTGACCAATATTAGTTTTGATAAGCACTAAACGGGCACAAATGATAAAATTGTTGCGTTGAGTTGTACTACATGGTCCAGCCGGTTTCGAAAACGGTCGCATGTACGCCTACAACAGTACCTCGTATCCTTAATAGCCCGTTGGCTAACAACAAAGAAAATCCAGTTACACTGATCTCTGCGAGCATGCAGCTCCAAAGAAGCGCAGAAATTACTTGTACCTCAGCACTGCTTATCGTATTGTACGATCGCTGATGGATTATCAACCGGAAACATCGCCGCAAGGTTATACCAGTTCGGTAATGCAAGACAGACCGCTTTTCAATGCCACCTGTACGGTAGCCATTGTCAGTTTAAGTTCGCCCAGCTGTCGATTAGACGTTTCATTCTTACCGCCTATCTTCAACCATGTCTGCATTTTTTATATTTGCACTTCTTTTCGGGTGCCTACTGCTCAACCTGCAGTATTCAGCGGCGCGAGAACAGACTAACGAGACCAGGATCTTCACCTCCAATCTCGATGGTTCCAGTCTCAGGTCGGGTGATAAATTAGAACTTTACTGTGGTATAACGAATGCGGACAAAGCAACGGTTTCCTGGTGGAGATCCGAAACGAAGCTTTCTGACGGCAACCGCACGCTAACCAATGACTCGCGTGTCAGTCTGCGCGTGTTTCTTGATCAATTACCGTTTTGGTCTCCGGTTGAAGGCTTTACCAATTTGGTCATTCGAGATGTTCGCATGAGCGATGCTGGTCAATACAAGTGTACCGCCACTCCTCTGGACAACCCAAAGAAGGCCGTCAGCCACACTCAGAATGTCAAGGTCGACTGTGAGTACATTCATGGGATTAGGCCTGCACCTACGCGTAAAACCTTTGACCCTCAATCGTTTCTAACCAGTAGATTTCTACTTAAGCAAAACTACTGTGAACACGCATGTTCAATATTCATTGAGTAGAACCAGCAGAGCATGTCATGGGATTCGCCGCTGTTAACAGCATTGCATGCGCTTGTAAAAAGCGCCTTATTGTTAGCAGCGTACGCTGATATGCTAAAATCCACCAGAAAAAACCAACTACCATTGATATGATAGAGCTGCAGATCGGAAAATTTAGCACAGATTGACACTAGCTGTTCCTTACTGGCTACTGCTGCTAACTACAGTAACAGTCACGACAATGCTTAGCAAATAAACCTTTGGGTTGCTCGAGCAGACAGTATCCTTTTGGGAGCGTCGAAAAGCGTCGATATTCCGGAGGGTGAGAGTCTCTCGGCGTCATGCAAAGTCACCGGTAACCCGATGCCCACCATTAAATGGATGGTTAAGGTAAATTCTAATTTATTGGGTGTTGTGTGCTGTGTGACCTGCGCTCAGATGGCTAACTGCTTCCAGGATGTAAGAGAAAGAAAACGAGACTTGCCTCAGTTCAACGGTATGCAAAACATAACGATCGCGCAAATGAACTACACCGACGCCGGCTGGTACAACTGCGTTGTGGACAATGGCACGGGCGATCCTTTCATCACAACAGTGGTCGCGGCCAGCGTCATTTGTAAGTGTACAGACTCACAGAGTTCTTAGTAGAGTAAGTATTCGAGCGACTTCTTTCAGACTGGCAGGTGCGCAAATTATGTGCTCCGTGTATGGTCATCGTTTAAGCACTTCTTTAATAGACCCGCCGAAGTTTGCCGACGATCAGTTCGGTCCAAATGTCACCTATGCCAAAATCGGAAGCCACGGTTTTCTCAGTTGCTATTTTGCCGTTAATCCTCCCGGCGCATACACCGTGAAGTGGTTCCGTAAGCAATCATTACCGGCCAAATCCGGTGACAGGACAGAGGTATGTCCGGAAAAAACCCCTTTCGTTTTTAAAGCTGCTGCTCTTACTGCACGCAATTATGGCAATCGTTATCTTTGCATCCAAATGACAGCCTTTTGTTTGTTGCATACAGCTAGATAGTCGCCAGTTTTACGATCAGAAATTGGCACCTGATCATATTGATTTTATCGTTCGAGTTCAGTCATTTCTGTCTGTGGCGCTGCAGTATGTCCTGATATTCACACAATGAAATAATGTACCGCAAGTCTTTTTTTACACAGTCAGTAATGCACGGCTCGCGGAATCGTTAGAAAAGCACATCAGCTCACTATTATGAAGACAGAATACCCAGTGCATATAGTTTCGGATGGTTCAATTTATTGGTTCTCACAGTTATCTGCGATCTCATGCGAAAAATTATTAAATTTTGTGAGCCACAGATAATTTTTTGCGTGAAATCGCAGATGTACAGAGTTACCGCGTCAGTTACATAGTAACGATGTTAGGACAGATTGTTTTGCACAGCGATCGGGTCATTGTTTAGCCAAAGCGCGCGCGTAGGCCACAATACGTCTGTAATCCATAATAAGCAAAGCCAACGCAAATTCAGCCGTGTCTCAAAAGTACGATTGTGAAAAGCTGTGAAAGGTGTAAAATGAGAAGAAATATTATCGCACAAGCTTTTTTCTGTTGTCAAATGTATCACGATATCGAATTTCAAAATAATCCATAGACCACGTTACGATCGTCAGTGGATCATGTCCTGGACGGACGATGGACGATGTCGATGTACTCACAGCACAAGCGCAAATATCATAGTAATGTTTGTTTGTAGATTGTTGCTGGTGACCAATACCAAATCGAAAGCAGTTACTACCAAGCATACCGTCATATTAGTGTCAACCTTGGAATAAAAAATGTGCAAGAAGGTGACCTGGGGAAATACGTCTGTACCGCAAAGAACGAGCGAGGTTCTGCTGAAGGTGAAGTGGAGCTCCGTAAGCAGAGCTGACGGTTATCTACCAAGCCTTGACCTAGTCTGTTAGTTTCTCCAAGACGCTCGCATCTAATTTCAGTTTCATGACTGATTTGTTTTCTTCGGTTTGCACACATCATCAGTACAAAAACAAAAACGAATAATATGCAGTGTTACTTCGTACACTGCACTCTGTTCGCCCGTTTCTGCCACTCTTGACATTCCGTCTGGCACCACTAATCAGTAACACTTGGGCAGCGCTTTGATAGTTAACGCTGCAAGCGGGTCTCGACAAATACCAAACTTTTCCGAAACCCTGTGGTGGTAAGATGCGCAGATAAACGGTTTACTTATACAGATTTCAAAGAATCCGCGCGCGGTAATAGCTTGAACAAGACGCCATTTTCGAAGTGGAGAATCATTTGAGTAAACAGATATGGAAACAATGCACTATTGTTCTCGTAATTACTAGCGAGTGGCTTCGGCTGTACTGTAGAGTCGTTTAATATGGCTTACAACAACCGCAATATCTATTGCGAACTTCCCAATAATCTCTTCATGACAAAACTTTCGCTACATAAACTTCGTATGTAAACTTCGTTAACAAACTGCGCAGCGTGACATTATCTTTTCATCCACGTCTTCTAACTTTTTTTGGAAACAAACGGCAACGAAAACCTCTGACCTTTTGCGACTTCCGCACGGAAAACTTGCTCTATGTTCTGCCCACCGAGGCCAGAGGCCAAGGTGGGCCTTGTAATATATATTCCCAAGCTGCAGCAGAATCGTGTATCGAAATACCGGTGTATAAGCCATCCGACGGATACTTCTACTTTTAAACCGGCAAAACCAATTTCTGTGGTCTTTGCCGATTAAAGCGTAACATTTTAAAGCTACGCAGGGCAGTACTAGGTATATCGATTGGCTCTTATATTACTGTCACTTAAACTGCCCGTTGGATAAAAAACAAAGAAAATCATGTTTAACCGGTCTCTGCAAAGATGCACGTCCAAAGAAAAGGCGCGAAAATTACTTGCACTCAAGCACTTTTATCGCACGTTTATCAGACGTTTCATTCTTACCGGCTACCTTGAACCATGTCCGCATTTGTTGTATTTGATCTTATTTTCGGGTGCGTAGTGCTCAACCTGCAGTATTCAGCAGCGCGAAATCGCTAGCGAGATCACGATCTTCACTTCCAATCTTGGGGGTATCAAGACCAGGTCGGGAAGTGACTTGAAACTGTACTGCGGTGTAACGAATGCGGATAAAGCGATCGTTTCATTGTGGAAAGGAGAAACAAAGCTCACTGACGGCAACCGCACGCTTACTTACGACTCAGGTGTCCATCTGAACGTCTTTCTTGATTAATCTTTTTGGCCTCCGGTAGACGGCTTCACCAACTTGGTCATCGAAGGTCTCCGCATGGGCGATGCCGGTCAGTATAAATGTACCGCCACTTCTCCGGACAAAGCAAAAGAGTCCGTCAGTCACACTAGGATGTCAAGGTCGATTGTGATCACATTCTCGGGATTAGACTAGCCTGTACGCCTAAACCTTTGACTCTCTACCATCACTAGAATTCTACTTACATTCAAAAACAGACTTTAAACACAGTTTACAATATTCATGGAGCAGAGATAGCAAATCATGAACTGTGATACTGCTACCAGTACGGTAAGAATGTACAAGTGGGGCACAATAAATACAAAGAATACTGCAAAGCTGAAACTACTAAACTGCGAGCCTTTATTAGGATCTTAGTAAAACTGATAATTAGAACCTACCCAAAAAACGAAACCATTTCGACATGACACGCACATATTTTCCAACTAAAGATACCGGCGTGGGAACATGTTTATTAGTAGTATGAGCAGGTGTGAGAAATGTAAGCAGGCGTAAAAGCAGATTATAATCAGGAGTAGAAAAAGTGTGGCACAGTACCCAGGCACGACCATTCGTTTGACTATTGACAAGCGACACGACACGATTGATGAGGTCCGTCGATAGAAAGTACGTTAAATTCTGATTCAAGCGGACCCTTTTTTGCATACCTGCACCAATTTCATGTGCGCAAAATAAGAAAATCTCTTCGCGGCTCACCAACAAACGAACAATTTTCAGCTAATTCACTGCGTGAAGCAGATGTTCCGGGCATGCGTAGCCAGCGTAGGTAACTTCAAATAATACAAAGGTGATAGGGCTTTATAACGGAGGATGTATCACAGATTTACACTTGATGTTCCTTACTGCTAGTAACTACCAGTACCGGTCACGACAAATATCAAATAAACCTGCGGGTTTTGTCGAGCAGACAACATACTTCTGGGAGCGTCGAGTTACATCGATATTCCCGAGGGTGAGACCCTAACTGTGTCATGCAAAGTCACCGGGAACCCGAAGCCCGCAATTAAATGGATGGTAAAGGTAAACTTCCATTTTATTTGGTTTTGTGCTTATTTCGACTCGCATTCGGTTAGCCATCAGTGTACTTCTTCCAGAATATGAATGAAAGGAAACGAAACCTGCCGCAGTTCAGCGGTATGCAAAACATAACGATCGCGCAGATTAACTACTCCGATGCCGGCTGGTACAACTGCATAGTAGATAATGGCACGGGCGATCCTTTCATCCAAACAGCGGTCGCGGCCAGCGTCATTTGTAAGTGTATAAGAAAAAGTATTGGAGCGATTTCTTTCTGACTGGCACTGCGTACATTCATGTGTAACATTTATGTTACAGACCCGCCCAAGTTCGCCGACGGCCCATTTGACCCGGAAGATAATGTTACCTACGCCAGAATCAGGGGCCAAAGTTTTCTAAAATGCTGTTTTGCCGTTGATCCGCCCGGCGCATATACCGTGAAGTGGTTCCAGAAAAAATCAAACCCGGCGAAATCCGATGTCAGAACAGATACCAGGTATGTCCGGAAAAAATCCTTGTTTTTCTGTTAAGCTGTGATCGTAAGTTTTGCTTGTAAATGGTTTTTTTTTGTTTGTTACGTTAGGTTACGTTACGTTACGTT
>JAQGAU010001493.1:0-19057 GCA_034698045.1 Paramacrobiotus richtersi | reverse complement strand
CCAACGCATTCGGCATTTTACTATTCTTCCAAGGAATCGCTGCTTTTATTGGGCCACCACTTGCAGGTTTGGCTTGTACATGTTGTTTTGCGTCGAAATATAGATTAATGAGTAATTGAAAAGAGCGGTAAATGGTCTAAAGTACTCTAATACATAATGGAATTGTAACAATGGAAGTATTGGTTCGATAAATACAAAAAGTGATTTTTTAGGCGCATTAAAAGAAGCCTCTGGGAGCTACGATTCAGCATTTATTGTATTTGGATTACTGATGGCTATTAGTGGTGCAATGCTGCTTGTTATTCCACTGATACGGAAGGTGGAGACACGATTTAAGGGACAGCGGAGGATTGGGGTGGACATGGTTAGCATAGCCAGTGAAAAATCTAATGGAAATGCGCAGAATGGAACTCCTGTCGAACGGAACATGCTGTTGGGTTCTGGTAAAACCAAAGAAGCACCCCATGAGATTGTTCTTCCGGCCATATTGATCAACGACAACACTCTGCAGCCAGCTAGTGTGACGCAGCTTAGTGCCTAGAGAAAAGTTGCCTTGTGTTGTTTTTTATATATATAACCTTTACTGCTGTCAGATCTTTTCGATCTCACCATTTATCTTATGATTTATCTTACCATTTATCCATTTACCTTATCTTACCATTTACCTATTACCCTTATTAATGGTCAGTAATTTTCTTTGTATCGATGTTACATTAGCGGATGTCGAAGATGCGATGTTGCGACGCATGTTCATGGTGCTGCTGCTAACGGTTTGGTGACCTTGTGACATGCAGTCTTTCAAATCGGAATAGTGACTTTAGCGTTTCCAATGGAGGAACATTTTTTTACCGTATTCGCAATTGCCTTCTGATTAAGTTTCTAAATATATGGAATCTGTGAATTTTAGGGAAGTTCAGTCGATTTCGTGGAACATTGTGCCTCGAGGGCTTTATAAATGTTAAGCTGTATATAAAATCATAAATGTAAACATTATTCCGCGCTTTTGTGGAAATATATTTAATGAAATCGTATAGAATTACTGCCTCCTTAATAATTTCGCTTCCCGGTTGCATCATTATTTTTGAAATAATTCTTACATTCCGTACATTGCAGATCAGCAGCTTACGATGTTTAACCCCGCATTGCGTTCTCTGATGCGTATGGACAGCCGCAGCACTCCGACCAAATCCGCCGTCCAAGGCAGTACAAACTCAGCGACATCGAGTCGCATGGGAGGGTTCGGACTGTTCTCTGGCACCAACTCGCCTGGATTTTAAATGTGAAAAAGTCTTACTGATTCAGAGCTATGTTTTGAGTTTTTTCCTATTGACGGTTGGCATTATTTGGCTTGCTTCTCTCCTGTTTCTTGGCGAATCTTCTTGGCCAAACTGGACATCAGTCGTTGAGCTTCCGGACCCCACGGTCCTGTTGTTTTGAGTGCCCTGCAAGGGACAGAACATGTACTCGCCGGTGATGTTCTGATATTTGGTGACCTTTACCTGCTCTGCCTGTAGTGCCGTTGGTCTCGCTTTTCGGATGTTGCCGAGAGATAGGTCAATATATGCAACCGTGCATTGACGGGTCGCCGGGTTACACCCTGGTTGTTGTTGGCTGAGCCTAGGCTTTAATTGAGAGAAGTGATTACTTGCCTTTTGTTTTTTTCCCAGGTAATTTAGAGAACTATTCCTTTCACATTTAGCGAGCTGGCGCACAAAAACAATTATTTTAAAACATGTGTTAAAACATTCGCTCATTCACCCACGCTATAACATTCGACATCGCGCCCGAAACTGCGGCGGCATAAGTTTTTAATAATTCGGAATGTTCCCCCAGTCGCTGGGCTGGTGGCCATCCGAAATTTATTTCCTTTGAGTAACAAGTTAAAATCACGTTTGATCGTTGATTGCCTGTTTGAGTCCGTATTATGTCATTTTAGCCAATATGGTTTCCGATGCCGACTGTGATGCTACTTCGAGAAATACAGAGCACAGAAATCCGGAAGTTGACAAATATTTTAACAGGAATCTGAAATAAAACAATGAGAATCGCCTACAAGGGTTTGTTTGTACTGATGTTTTTTTTATTTACAGCAAGTTATAGTAACATTACAGGCAATCAGAGGGTTGTCAGTTGTAGAAGTTGCCGGCGAATGATTGCGCTGACCGTTGTCGATTATTTGCAGTTGATCCCAGCTATTTGTTCGAGAAACTGTGTCCGTGTCGTCTTAATTGGCATGCCCTTTCTCAGGTGACTGCTTGAATGGACTGGGTTTTCCATGGGATGATTACTTGGCAACGACGTGGCACATGGTGACCGTCCAAAGCGGATGTTCAGTTTATTCTCCTTATTCTTTGGACCCGATTGTATTTGGCACCTGTTGCTGTACATTTTTGTCTAAGGTTGTAGGCTTTGCGTAAAGGAACGTTTTTGGGAACTGTGCGCCTGACAACTGTTTACGATGTTGTATGTATGTTCTCCAAACATGATACTCATGATTATTCGATTTAATACTAATTGTAAGCTTCGGTCAGAGGTACTCGTTCATGATGTTCTGGTATCTGGTAAGCTTTGCCAGCTCCGCCTGTGTTGCTGCTGCTCCGGCATTTTTGAAAGTTCCTGGAAGATATATCAAGGCAACCGTGCATCGGCGTGTTACATCCCAAGTCACCATCTTACCACGTTCCCAGGGCGCTAGCGTAATGCCGTGGCTCCAGTTCTGTTTCGTACCCGGCGGACGCAAATGCACGCTTGACGATACTGTTTAGCGTGGCTTGGTCTTTCTTTCTCCAGACACTCTTCTTTCAGCTTAGTGCATCTCGTCCGCTCTGTTACCGCATATACATTGGTTCCCGATACTTACTGGTGCACCGAGCCGAAGAGCCACGGCAATTCGTAAGGCCGAATCGTTGAGCAGGTTCCCTAGTGAACTTGCCGGTAATGCTTGCAACCAAGCTCCGGACTCCTTGGTGGAAACGGCTAGCAGTCGTGCTTGGCTGGAGATATCGTATCAGAGACATCATATCAGATTCATATGTATATATACAGCTCTGACGTGTTTGCTACTTTGCTGGGTCTACGTACACGCCTCATAATTCGTGAAGCCTTGTTCAATTCAAGCCTTACTGTATTTTTTGGCCTAGTATTTAAAACAAACACGACCAATTTTCCTTAAAAAGAGAAACTAGCTTGTCAAGATTACTGCGGAAACCCTTCGATTACCAGGCTTAAGCTTGAGTACATCACAAATTCGACTATTTCTGCCCGGCTTGTTGCGATTCTTATGTTGATTCGGTGCTTCGGACTGAAGCCTGCAGCACAACCGGCGGCTGTTTACCCGACAAACTCAAGGGCGCGCACACCTGGATAAGAATCGCTGAAAGCCTCCGTGTACAGAGAGCGGTTAACCGAACTTTTGTGACAATGATTGGTATTCAAAGGTCCTTTCCGGAGTGCATTTGACTAAAGCATTGCATGTCAAATTACCTATTCTGTTGTTGGGTATTTAAGAATTAACTGTTTAATTGGCGATGCCCAGTTGAAACGAACGTTACCGGCAAGCCGCAAAATGCAGATCATGGTCTAATCTTTATAGATCAGCGTTATACCAAAGCATCAACGTGGTAACTCCGCGGAATAGACGAGCAAAGGTTACTCGTACTCCCAACCATAAATTCGAAGGCGAAAAAAAGTGTGTTACTGCTCTTAATACAACTGTACGTAAAACAATGGCAGTTATAACAGATATGAAAGGCATTTGTTTATGGACAACAAAACACAGGTATAATTAGAAAACAATGAAGATCCTTTCCCTTATCACATTCAGCAATCAAAAAGGAACCATTCCGGACACATGCGACCGGGATGGTTCCTTAACTTTCTGAGCTTCCCACACTTCTCCGATCCAATATGTTTCCTAACCATTACTGTGACAGCGGCGCTTTGCAGTAGCGGTACGATTAAATCGACGACTGGATCCAGCGATAATGATTATGAAAATGCTTTCCATGCAACGGATTAAATCACCAAGACATCTCACGTATAAGTTCCCGATAACCACGGCATTCCATCAATGACCCTTTTAGTTGAAGCTGTAGTATGTGGGCGGGCCGTCAAAACACGGCAGACTCGCATTATATCTGCACGAACTATTGCCGACGGGAACCGATCCAACAGAATCAAGCAAATGTCCCTCCAAGAGGTTCCCGTTGTACATAGCGTAATGACTTGGGTTGTGGCACTTGGAAACGCCAAGCGCATTGTGACTGAGAACAACTGGTTCCGCAATGGTCCGACCGCCTGCGGCCGACAGCTCTTCATTATCTGCAAACGGATTCCTGGCGTGTACTCTATCTTGCGAGGTGACCCAGAAACTCTTGGCTTGTGTGGGCTTCCCCGCGTAACTCTCTTCATCCAGGATAACTTCATCCAGCGCCAGTTCCAAATATCCTTCCAGCCGTTCTAATTGGGCATCTGTTAAACGTTTGACAATGTTGCGGTATATGCTGGTTTCGTCAATGTCATTCTCGTCCATTTCTTCCGTTTTAATCATGAGCGGACTTTCCGGGATCACGGACGCATTCCCCATTGACGAATCCGTCGATGATTGGGATAATAAACTTTTCGGTGAATGTTGGTCTGTGTTAGCAATGATTATAATATCATCCGTGTCACTGTGCCTCGCAAACCGGCAATGGCGTCGCAAACTAGATTTTTTGGTAAAGCGTTTGTTACACTCCTTGTAAGGGCAGGTAAACGGCCGAATGCCTTTATGGGAATTGATGTGGTGTTTCAGCGATTCCGTGCGGGTGAACTTTTTTGCACATACTGTGCACTTATACGGCTTTTCTCCCGTATGCTGGCGCTGGTGTCGGTCTCGGACGCCTAAACAACAATGCAAAAAGAAATAATTAATCATTTCGATTCTTTTTCTGAGTAAGTTACCCATTAGCTGAATTGAATTATTGATGCATTTTCATGAAGCAACAACTGTCGTTACACGGTTTCGGCCTCGTTGAACAAAAAAACTGCCAAACATTTCTCAACATTGCCAAACTAATTTCTAAAGCGAAAATATTTTTCTTACAGCGTTTCTCAACAGCATTTTCTAATATTTCTAATATCAAGCTAATTTTTTACAACGAAAGTTTTCTTACAGTTGTAATTTATAGCACACCTGACATTCGCCACCATGTTTCGCATACTTCTTTCTGCACGGGCAGTTCTGAACTTCTGTTCGCCCGCTGGCAAATGAGCGACCGTCTTTCTTAAAAGCAATAAGCCATAAATTTTATTCCACAGCCTGTGGATTATTGGCGCCGTTACTATGTATGACTTGGTAATAATGGGAAAACTAACAGACTACGTACAGAAAGTAAAAACAGTTCATAAAAATTTTTATTTCAATACTTTCTGAAGACTGAAGTATATGGTCTGATAGTTTTCCCATTAAATTACCGTTTCGTCGTTCACGGGCAAGATTATTTGCCGTAAGACGGCCGCTTCTGTATTTTCAGAAAGTTTAGACTAAGGCGTTGTTATCAAATGGCTACGAAAAACCTATTACGCAAGAACCCCATAAATCTGATACTTATCACACCAGCCGGTTTATGCGTAAACCGAGTTCCAATGTTCTATAGCTACCTGTTGACTGTTGCGACAAGCGATTTGGACGATACTGGCGCTGCATAATGCCATAACGTAAGCTAAAATTTATCGGTATTGGCTAGACAGCTGCAGCTTGTGACCAGCGCTAAAGAAATGGAGCAAAGGACGTCGCTATCGCTCGAAATGGTTTTATCCGTGACATTTTTCGATACAGTACAATATGACCCAACTGTTTAATTTACACCACGTGAATACAGCGACTGAAAGATAGCCGACCATTTACTGCACTATGCACGCTTTGGTGAGCAAAAACATACTTGATTTCACATTTACCGATTGATTTCGATCACGTGGGTTGGAAAATTATTCCAGTAAATAATTATTACCTTTGGAGCTGAAACGCTTTGCACAATGAGGGCACTCGTAGTCTTTCTGGATTGTTGAATGGGTCTTTAAGTGAGTGCGCAGATGGGCTGATTGTGTGAAAGCCTTGTTGCAGTGCGTGCAAATCCAGTCCCGACGTCCGGCATGAAAATTGAGATGGGCTTTCAAGACATTGGTTTGGGTGAATCGCTTTGGGCACAAGTGACACCTGAACCCCCAAAACACCTTTTTAGAGATTTTCGCTAATTATCGTGCGAAAAAGGGAGTGGCGACAATGTATAGCATGCCTGGTTTAAAGATACCATAGGAAAGAAATGTCATGTTTTGTTTCAACGCTTACGCGTAAGGTTTGTCTCCAGTATGGATTCGATAGTGAATTTTCAGGCTTTTTCTGCTGGCATATAGATTTCCACAGGTCTCGCATCTGATTTTCTTCTCAGTTGGTGGTGCTTTCGAGCCGTGTTCTTCTGCCTGTGGAAAAAAGTTGTTATTTTCAGGTTATAAAAGAAACGACACAGGTACGTACGTCCTGGAGCTGGGCTATAGTGTACGTACGTATAAACCCCTAAAAGTTAAATCAGTGTTCTCAGAACAACATTAAATAAACCACAATAACAGCGGCATCTTGGCATGATACAATAACATTTTTACGCAAAAACATTTCAAAATGCAATAGTAAATAGATTGTAGCTAGACCAAACAAAAATGTTACAAAGCTGCATTTAATACCTGCGAATTTGCAGCGCTTTTGCGCGCGTACAAACATCTCACACTCAACGATATCTTCATACAACGCACGACATATAACTTTGATAATCGTCGTCGTAAAAAGACGATCACAGTTACTACTTGAATTAATTAGCGTTCTTATTTTTAAAATTGATGTTTTTAGCAGGGTGCAAAACTGTCTTGGTTGCATTGTGGAATTTACACAGCGGAACGTTTAAATTTCGAAAATTTCTAAGCAGATTATCGATCCATTGATGTAGTAGAGTGAACCTGTAACTTCTAGTCGCCGTTTGCAGCACGTGCGGCCGCTACCAAACAGTATACGGTAAGTACGGTGGTTTTCACTGACACAACACGAAAATGATAAAAGATGCAATCGTACCACGGTACTTACCATAGATGCCTTTAGAAGGCAGATTTACCTGATGGTGCTTGTGAGCATTTTGAGACGTTGGCTGGTTCATGGTTGTTTGACCAAACGTGGTCGGACTCAAGCATGTTCGGATCCAATCGAAACAAGTGCGGCAAGTCTCTGCTGCTTATTTTCGACGGGCCGCTACCGACATAATCACAATTTGACTGGTTTCAGTTTTTGCGTTTATCCAAAATCAGTGAAGCATGTGAACCAGGGGTGCGCGCATCGAGGCGTCTCCAAACCGAACAGTCCAGCTCTACATATCGCAACAGGGTTCGCACGCTTGGATCAAGTGGATTAACTATTAACAATAACAGCAACCATCATAGCTGTAACATTCGCATCACTATTCACTGCTGCGCGTCGAGTACATTTTACATTATTGTTAATGCTTTAGGCTACGTCGTCTCAATGACGCTTTTGCTTGGCTTCAAATCTTCGATACTGCGACCTGTCCGATTAAGCAAAAAAGGCTATTAATCGCCGAAGAAACATTAAGTGCGCTAGTACATTAGTTCTGCTTAAGTGAAAATGACATTTCAGGCTGACAACTGAATGAGGAAAACGTTCTGCAATTAAGCGGCGAAATTCCCCCAATTAACGAACTGTTGTTAAAGTACAAAATAACTGTGTACCTTGAAATCTTCCGCTTTACTTATGATCCAGTTGCACCCGCAATTGAATAATCCGGATTATAATCCTGTCACTGCATTTAATTGGACAAAAGCTTTACAACTGCGTTAGACGTGCAGTTTCACAAATCAAGAAAAACGTCAGTTTAAAAACTGTACATGGCACGTTTTCACTTCTACTGCAAAACGGCGCAGATATGCCACAAAACGAAATTAACCGATGCCGAAGGAGAAAATGTACTGCGGTCTGCGGCTGTCCCCAACAATATCGAGGGTTTGTAAACGTGCTATAAGCAAGCACCGTTATATGCACTTTTGCTGAGTTTCAGTATGCCAAGCGCGCTATACTAAGCGCCGATTGGGTCTTTCTGGAACCACAAACCTAGCCGGAAAATCTGGGCACCTAGTGTCAGGCACCTTTTTAGATAAAATTAACAGACGGTTAGCATTTTGCGGCCGCGCGACTTTGAACCACAGTCTACAAAATTTTCCGATCGTCAGCAACAATCTCCGTTACCTTGCGATTGTGCGAAATTAATAAACCTCAGCAATTCCAGGTTCAGTGTCTGCGAGTTTATATTCAGTAGACCGGCCGCACCAATTATATATCGATTTACAGTGTACGATGACATCCGATTCCGATTCTCCATACTTAATTTGCTACCGTAACTGCGTAACTAAGACCATAGGCTAGCAAATCTGCCACGATTACTTAGTTTTGCGGATCGTCAAAATTTATAACAGCTATTTTCTTATTGTCATCTTGTGATATTCATGGCGAAAAAACTATGTGAATTTGTTGTTTATGTGCCTATTGACCCGATCAGGTGGCTCTAACCGGTGGGCCCAGAACAAAAAGATTTCGTAGTTAAGTATCGATCAGGAACCACTTTCAAAAGAAACGTTATTTATGGCATGCTGTTATTTGGCGAAAAGGGCTACGGCTTAATTCGACCGCTATATTCACCAAAATAGTTTCGCTTGATTGACATGGTAATAGCCTATGAACATACACAATTTCTGACACAAACATAACTTATAAAATTCAGCGTTACGACCCATATGAAACGTTAGAATCCATGAATTCAACCAGGAAGTCATTCTGCTTCCCACAAAATGCACTTGAGCTGTTGTTTAAGCCAATAAATCGAAGCTCTTCGGGCTGCGATTCGATCGAAGCCTAGAAAAAAAGTGTTTCAAAAATAGCCTACAAAAACGATAACTACTTGCTTATCTACCATGCACAGTATATGGAAACTTTGTTTATCATATATAATGTATTTTCTAGGATAACTGGAACACCAGATTGCTGCTTCAGTTACTAAACACACCGAAAAACCGTCTGCTAAGTACCAATACTTACCAATATTGAATGGTTTATTGATTTTATCAGTTTGAATGTTAGTACATCAGCGGCAGACAGAGAGCATGTGCGGAAGTTTAAGTAAGGTTGGGCATCGGCGTGATTTTATATTCACTTTTCACTTCCTGCTAAAGAAATCAGCAGTGTTACCAAAGAAGAAAATTAATAATGTACGCTTTTCTAATCAGAAATGCTGATCTAAATGTCGCTAGCAATATGGGTAGTCAAGAATGCGTATTACGAGTGAATGCCCAAAGTGTACACGATTATTTTATGTATAGTTAAATTCTATCATGTTCAGAATCGCGTGGTATTGGTGGTTACCTTGGGTGATAAGTGACCGTATTCACTAATACAATTAATCAATTAAAAGCATTGTGAACAGTTACACTTGCTTTAGCTTTAGGTGTAAACTTATCTTAAAGTCGGCTTGTGCGCTTCTCTCAAAATTAGCTGTAGTGAGCAGTATGTAATGTTGTCATGCGCAGAGTGCGAACTGTTTCGAATTCCGCATTGTTGTACAAAACTTCCAATCAAAGTTTGTAACCTAAAAAGTATCGCAGTTACGAAAAACGCATCGATCGAAAGATCGGGAATGATAATTTTATAGCGGTATTAAGTAAACCTACTGTTCGGATAAGCAGATCTAATTGTGTACTAATTAGCGATAGACGTGTCGATTATCGGCCGCTGGCTTTAATACGCTCTTGGAGCTTCGTTTGTGCTTACTATGGGCAAAATCTAGTAACTGACGACGCTAAAAATTTATACAATAACTTTTTTACAAATGCCAGCAGATCCGATCATAACATCATGTCGTCCAACTTGAAGCGATCAACATTTTTATAAATATTAAGAGATAAAAACATGACTAGCAGTACCGAACGCTTTAATTCATGTGAGACGGTTACTAACCGTCTCACAAACACCACTCGAATTAACGTAGAGGTCCGTAGACACTGCGACACATCCCAGAATATACATTGTTCATATATATGAACAATGATGAGTTTCTCAAAATGACAGTAAACTTTGACTGCCCTCCTAGAGCCAGTTTTACTAGCTTTTAATGAAAGTACGGTCTCTGTTTTTATTGCAAAATCGATTACATCTTTAAGGAATGAAGACTTATGGCATATGTTTCGAGATTTCAAACTATTGGCAGTCTTACAGTAGTGCAAAACGTTCAACTGAATTAACGCGGAGTAAAATAATAGCTGGCACTTGTTGAATCTGATAGTGTCTGGAAGCATCCACGTGTTTGTACTTATACTCTGTGGACCCTGTATGCAAATTTCGATATACCGTTACCGATTAACAGTAATAATCTCACGCCTGGTAGACTGGTGAGGCGGTGGGATATCGTTCGTATTCTGCGTATATCCCTCATGAATATAATCCATCCGAGCAAGGATTATATTTTGGTGGTGAAGGCGAAACGAGAAGTGACAAGCGGCAGTCAGATCTCTGTATTCTGAAGTCGTGCGGGAGGAATTCGACGTCTGCAGGAAGAAGTTCTCTTGTGCTACGTTTATTAAGATTATCCCACCGTTAACGGAACACTGTGCTGTATGATTGCCTTATTTTCTCTCCGGGATTGTTATCTGTATGGTTTCTAAAATTTCCGGATATTTCACACGTTACGTTTGCAGGTGTCCTCCTCTCTGATGCGACTCTGTCCGAACCTAGACCGGTTACTTTGTAGATAGGACTGATCACTGATGATATCAGCCAGCTCCGTTGCAATACGGTTTACTATCCAAATTAGTGCAGATTTCATCTTCGGATGACCCTGCTGGACGACGTACGGTATATCCCCAATGAAAGACTTAACCAAGATTTATCCATGTTTCGACAACAACAACAACAACAACAACAACAACATTCCTCTGGAAGCGCGCCTATGATGCGCCTATACCCAGGGTCTGCGCAGTCGGCCGCCTTCAGAACTTGGGTTATAACTGGCTGGCTGCCAACGATTTCGTTGTAGCTAGAACCGATAAACCTGGCTGCACCTAGGGATGTATCCGTAGGTGGTTGCTGAAAGCGAGCTGTTTTCAATCAATCAAATCCAGAAGGAAGGAATTAATGTCATGATGTGCATTTCCTTGGTTTCATTTGATTTACACGGTTTTATGTCCTCCCGGCAGACAAATACATTCTTAATTCTTATCTAAGAAACGACGGCCAGTTGACCTAGGCATTATAGAGCGTATACGCTCTATCATAGAATTGATCATAATACCGGGAGCAGTCCCGGGACAGTAAAAACTCTCAAACCGCAGTAGCTCAACATCATCCAGTACTATTTTCAGATAGCCCATAACGCAAAACGGTGCCACAAAGTATTTGATTTCTTTGGAAAGTTCTCAGCGTTTCAGCCGAAACAAAAACAAATTTCCCGCCCTTTACCGGTAAAACCATCAACTATACAAAAATATTGACTAAATTCCTGTATCTGTTGCTAAGAAAACAAATATTTTTCTCCAGCAGGCACACACGTAATAAACTACTGGACGCTGTCCACACAATACCCACTTCCAACTTTTGGATAGCACAGAGTATTCGCGAATTACTAGAACCAAAACCTTTATTCAGCAAATGTAGACCGACATAAAACGACGAATCAAAAACGAAACAAAATGATTTTTTAATCATGAAACTGAAACAAATCAGGAGCAAACCTCATTCATTCATTTATTCAATGCTTCAGTCAGCCTTTATAGTGGCGAACGATTAAACAAAACGGTACTGGATGCCTGACCAACCACCGGTCGAGGCTAAACTCTCTTAAGATTAGCTAAACATTTTTGCCGGCGGTTTTATGCGGGGATTTCCAGGCTAAATATGCAGAAAAGAGAGACAAAAGATAAAAAAAGATACACAATTTCATCCGCAGATCTTTGCCGGGTAATACCAAGCGAGCAACTTTATCTACATAGATCTGTGTGAACGGGGCGATCAAAACAAATCGTCCGAGAATTTTACAACGCTCGGGCACAGTCATCCGGATTTCACGGTTAGCAACTGCGATTCAGCAAAGTTTCCCAGTGAATAAAACCATCTGCGCTAAGATCTAACAAAATAGACCGAACGTGCTAGACGATTTTTTGGGAAACGTTGTCCGTGCGCGATGTTCTCCGCTACTCGAATGTAATGGTACTCGGAACTTGAAATGTAATCAAGAAAAAGGTTTGCCTAAAAGTGCACAGCCACTGATTAAACCGAAAAATTGTTTCGAAACGCTGGAGGAGACCGGACCAAGCAAAGAAAAGCATAACTTAATTTTTATCTCTCACTTGCATACTTGGATAGCCGAACACGGTTTGCAACGAAACATCAGACGCAAAGAAGTGAACTAACGAAACGAATTCGCTTCTGTGTGGTTATATTTTTGCAAAAAAAGTAATTTTCGTGAACGAAACTGCAGCACGCATAATTTAACTATTATATTTTGGTGTACTGGAAAACAGTCATCGACAAAAATTTCAGTCTCACCAAATTCTCAGCGCTGATTTGGTTCTGTTCATAGATTTTTAATGTGAACAGAATGGCTTCGTAACTTTTGAAGTTTTCGCGATGACGAATGCCGGAAACACAAAATCTGTTTTGAACGGAAATACCGTCAACAACCTGAGCGTACCAAACATAGCTGACCGGAAGCATGCTAGAAATATGTGAATATCAACAAACTGACGGTTTCTCTTCGGAGGAGTCGTCTGTCTGCCTGACGCACAACAAAGCACGTACCGGACGGTCGATCGAAACAGGGCGTAGCAAAAGTAATGCTCAAACACTTTGCGGCGGTAATTATGGCCGCGACCAGTAATTTGAAACCAGTACTCAAGCGGAACAAATGAACTAGATGACCAAAAAATCCGGGTTATGTGCTCAAAACGGGACCAGTTTACCCAATCGAGAGATTAGCAGCCATTTATCAAACCAACAGATCAAACCAAAAGCCAAAGTGCTAGAATACTAAAAACCTTAGACAAAAATTCACATATAGTTTTCGCCAAAAACAAAACGCCAGGGATTAAAGAAAATCAGTCACCAATGCCCAAAAATCAATAAGCGAGTAAACTGAGAGCCCCAGAAACGAAATAAGATGCCTGACCTCGCGTATGAGCAGCCGATCAAACCGAAAGAGCTTTGTGACTGTTTCGCTCTGGAGTAGTTGTCTGACCTGACGCAGCACAAACAACGCGCCGTACGTTCCACGGAAGCAGGACGAAGCAAAACTAATGCTCAAGCACTTTATGGCGGTAATTATGTTCTCGACCAGTTATTTGCAACCAGTGCTCGAGCGGAACCGATGACACAAATAACAAAGAAATCCGGATTATGAGTGTTTAAAAGGGACGAAGTGTTCTCAAACGAAAGATTCGCATCCGTCGATCAAACCGAAAGCTAAAGCTGAGCAAAGTGGTAGAATACCACAAACATGAGAAAAAGAATGCACATATAGTTCTCGCTAAAAACAGACGCCATGGAAATGTTAAAGACAATCAGTGACCAATGCCCAAAATCAAAATAAATTAAACCAAAATCTCCAAAAACGGAATAAACGATGCCTGACCTCACGTTTGCAGCTACACGCGTGTGCAGCAGCCGATCAAACCGAAAAACCTTTCTGACCGTCAAAACCTTTGGTCATCTAGTTCATTTGTTTCGCCTGAGTACTGACTGCAAATGACTGGTCAAGAACATAATTACCCCAAAGGGTTTGAGCATTACTTTGCGAACGTACGGTACGTGTTTTGACCACCCAAAGAATTTTCCCACAAGAGTCTTCGAGTGACGCCTTTCGGTAGTAGAATCGCTGAATCAGTATCGACCGGGTACTGTTTACTGGCGCAAGTTGATAGCAAGTTTTATCCGCACACCTTTGCCCCGAATATAACCAAAGCTAATATTAAGTTATTCAGATAATGCTGGTCATCTGCTGACCAGTACGCGATGAACAGAAGAGTCAGCCGAATATCTGGCTCTCGGCAAAAGAGTACGGATGACCTTTAGCTGCGTGTCGCGCGTGGGATGAGTAAATTAAGTTTGTGACGGTCCAGAATTTATGCGGGACACAATTTCGCCTTGAGACCGTTTTACCGGTCACAATCTTTAAAACTGACATACACCTAGACATTATGTCTTCGAATTGGTCCTCAATATGGATCTCAAGAAACCCTGAGGCGGCAGCCGAAGGTGTTTCTTGTAATACAATACTACGTAGTCTCAGCTTTAATACGCAATGGAAAAGTCGAGAAAAAGGGTAACCGATTATAAGTCACTAATTTACAGCTGTAGCCGACAATGAATTCCAAAACGGCAGTGCATGTTGCAAAAGGCTACGCTGATTACGCGGACTTTTTTAGAAAACGACTGACAAGTAGTTCGAACACAAGACATACGCCATGCAAATGCAATTGGCAAGACAAAAGTCACAATGCTTAACTTAAGCGCAAATGTATTTTAGATGTTTAATTATTAAACAATCATCACTGTGTATTAATGTACTGTGTATTGCGCGTTGCAGTGCAAAGTCTACGTGCGCTTTTTAATCCTTCTATGCGGCATGTCTGACTTGCAACCGGAAGCCCATCCACCTACCCAGACCAAACGAAACTGATGTCGGGTATGCATTTTCATTCGAGGTAAGTATTGTTCAGTATTCCAAAATTTGGAATATTAAACAATATCTGATACTGAATAGAATAAATTTGTTAGACTGATATATCGAGTACGTAAGTGCGCAACGAACGATAAGCATGTGCCATATCCCACTCTAGCAAAGAATTATTTGATATTTATCGGCCAATGCCCGGAAACAATGTTGACATATTAAAAATGTGAAAACGAAAAAAATAATTATTATTTTTGTTTACGCAAAACGTATTTTCTAAATTCCTGGTACATTAATTTTAAGGTTCGCGCTGCCGCCCGGTGTAGTGAACGCTCCGTTTAAGGGCTCACAGACACACAATAATATTATCTGCTTCTGACTTCTTGCATCACGCAGCGTTCACGATCATTTCCAATTTTTTGGATTTTGATCGCTCTCCTTATTTTGTGAAAGGTACTTGTTTATTCTACACCATACCAAAACAGCCACAGCCAGCAGGTACCGTTCTCTGCACGTGTCAATCTTGCCGTTCCCGTTCAAACTGAATAGTGATTCATGAATCTGGACCGTTTGCTTACTCGTTTAATTTGCGTGGCTGTTAGGTTTCTGGATGGATAAGCTCTCGAAGCGAGAGCATAACAACATCAGAATTTTCCTAAACAGTTGTGGACCCCTTGTTAACTGTGTTGTCGAGTGCAGTAAGACGTGGTTCCTCCATCGCTGCTGCTGTTTGGTTCGTGAGAGCGAGTGGTATTCTGGGATTCACGTTGCAGCTGCTTCGTCAGGTACGATCAGGGCCGTCAGACATTTCTCTGATTCTGTACGTTTCTAGTGGTGTAACTCGTTATGCGATCCACAGAATAACTCATTCGACAACATAGCACTTTACGATTTCTTAAACAAGTTTATCATCTTACTAAAGTGATTAGAAAGCAGTACTTACTATTACATATAAAGTTTTATTATTTATTTACATATTTATTGTTTACTAACTATTACATACAAATTTAAGCGATAAAAACTCCAGAACTTTTATTACGAATATTCCTGGTTTATCACGTTTGACCGTGGAAAAAGTTAGGACGTTTATTGTTTTAAAATTTTTTAATAACTTTAGTTTCTTCGGTTTATTTTGCTGTCAGTCTGGATCAGTAGAAGTTGTTAGCCCAGTTGAGTTTTGTTTTGCTTCCAGACGCATTTTTTCAATAATTTAGAAAATAACCTTTGAGAAGTAACTTTGCCGTATTTTTGATATATTCACAAAGAAAAACGGTTAAATAATTGTATAGCAATAAATATTGCAACAGTTCCTTTGTTTCCTCGTTGATTTTGTGATGTGATACCTCGCAGTTGGGGTTATTCCTTATGTCACGTGAATTATTTGTGACAGTCATTCAGTTTTTTGTGTTGCGGAATATCTGCCTATCCGATGGAAATAGAGACTTGCTTCAAGTTTTTTTTATCTCTTTTTACTATCAGCATAAGAAAATTAAAAAACAGGCTTTTCAAAACTACGTACTTACGTTATTAACAATTTTAACTGTCAAACATTGAAGTGTATAATTGGCGAAGTATTGATAAGTATCTGCACTTGTGTGCAGTTTTTGTCTGTTTCTAATCTGTTTATCTAACAGTAAACAGCTTTGAATGCTAGACTATGGCATAAACTTTATTTATACTTCGTACCGATTATTGCACTTTTACAGAAGTATTTATTATTATTATACTTAATTTTATATTATACTATAAGACCATTATACTATTATTGTTATATTGTACCTAATCTTATATTATAATTTACCATGGCTCGACTATACATGGAACAAATCAGCTGTTTTATACCGCCATATGAACGTACTGTAGGTTTTCATGTGATTGTTGTATCCTCTTGTCAACAAGCCATTCACTAATTTATAGACAATGTCCCCGAACACCCAGTAGACACCATGCTAGAACCGCTAAAAGGCCCCTTCATCGTGGTCCGGGACCAAATCCCGCGGGGCCAGGAATCGCCCAGCTCCTACAGTAGCAGCAACGGCAACGGCGACACCCAGTCGGAAGCCGGTCAAATTAACAACAACCACAACAACGGTCCCTCATGGATCCTCTCCGAGCTGGAACTGGCCATGGAAGCCAATCCGCCCTTTATCATCGTCGACTCGTTGTACGCCGAGGAGGTGGCCAAGAACATCCACCGCGGTAATCTCTGCCGGATCATGGCCGTCACCGGCAGTGTCCTGGCCGGGGGGCTGGCCCTGACCCGGCCCACTCTCCCGGTGGCCGTGCCCATCCTGTCCATGAGTCTGGCCACGGCCGGGTTTTATGGGGTGTTTTACATGCGGGATCCCAGTTTGAAGTATGTGGTACTCGGGCGGCGGTGGCGGACCAGTGGGTTTCAGTTGAATAGTGAGCATTTTATGCATACGGATCAGCCGCCGCTTATCCTTAAGGCCGCCAACTCACGGTTTAGGAAGGCACTGAGGATTCTGCCCACGTTTCTGCCGTTGATCAGTGTGGGGGTTGTTGTGTATCGCTTTTGGAGAGTTTTATCGTGAAGGGTGTTTTTGTTTGGATTGTGTTATATTGTGTGTTGGGGCTTACTTTCGACGCGAAGAATAGTTGTAATAAGCGGTAAATCTTGCGAAAACCCTAGGAATCACTCACTGAATTCAGTTGATTGTATTGTTCACTGAACGGTCGTAATAAATCCCAGGAGGTAGTTGCCAAATCGTTGACACATTTCTAGTCAGCGTCACTTAACCAACGATTAAGGGTTGCTAAATTGTATTGCACCTTTTCAGGCTTTGATAAAGATATTTCCTATTTTACCGGATATTCGTAACAGTTAAACGCATTTTTGTTATAAACTAATCAAATAAAGGATATTTAAATCTAAAAAGATATAACTTATTGTAAAGAGAAAAATCAACAACAGGTGTCGTGACCGTTTTATTGAGACTAAACGGAGATACCGTAGCAACTGATTCATCCAATTAAACGAACAAACGACAATACAGGAAAAATAATAAGATTTTTTCGAAAATGATAAATCGTTGTAAGTACTGCAGCAATTTCTCTGTCACAATTTTTTTCATCATCAGGCTGCATAATTCACATCAACCAGCACCAAAACATAAATTTTACGTAAACGACCCCCTCGATCAACTCCCTCACTTCCGTCGAAACAGCAAACACAAAAAATAAATACGACAATAAAATCTTGACTAAAATCGCTGTCCGGAATGGACCCGGACGTTGTTCCCCCAGGTGCTGAACGGCAATCTATTCCTTCCACACTTTGTTGAACAGCTCCATAAAAGAATCATAAATCATAAAGGTAATGCCCACATCCAGGCACACACGGCCTAATCGCGGAACAGTTCCTTTGTAAAATCTGCAAAAAATATAAACAAATATAGATATCCGAATATCCACTTACAGAGCAATGTCACACCACTCCATCAACATACGGTATCAAAATAATGTCAACATCATAATTATTATCAACGTTCTGATGCAACATTTATTTACTCAAATCCACGTATTTTGTACGCGTATGCCGTATTAAAACAGATTTTCCTGGATGAAATGCGGACTACTGAATTTATCAGCTGTTTACAATTTTAAAACAAAGTTAAGTCAAATCTTATGTTGCACTGGTATTAAAATGTAAGTAGTGGCATTATCACGGCGAATCTGCGCACTCTTGACTGTAACACCTCTTTTTTCATACATATCCAGTTACGATCTACATTGTACAAACCAACAAGATATACAGTTAAGGGATCAGAAACAATTCCCCTCGGTTACCAACACCAGTTTGCAATTCTGTGTATCAAACGCAGCAACAGGCTGATTTTTGTCAGGGATGTGTCAAGGTTGGAATATTAACCTGGAGTCATCAGTTTAGCATCATTTTCATACAACTTCAACCAGCATAATGTAGCCAACCAGGGTATAGCCCTTCAAAGCTTTTTGGATCTAGTTCTCATGTTAGAAGAACTCACTCCGGGGTCGTGATCTTTTCGATCTACGCTACCTCTACTAATTTCTCCAACAAGTAAAAATTCTTACAATTGGTATTTCGATCAAAAAGGGGGGAAAACTATTACCGCTGTGCTTTAACTTCGTAATTTTACAGCTAAATGAATCGAGCATCAATTTCAAACTAACTTTTTAGTAAACTAAAATTCATATTTCCTAATAAACATTTTCCCGTTCGTACAACCACTTACGCAAAAGCGCCCTCCTTTTTGGCAATCTGGTAGGCACAGTCCAGGGTGTTCTTGTACTTGCTGGCCTCCAGTCCC
>JAQGAU010001492.1:0-19065 GCA_034698045.1 Paramacrobiotus richtersi | reverse complement strand
GTGAGATTTGGTGATCATGTTCTCAAGGAGTTCAAGACACAACTGTCCCAGAGTCCGTCGGCCTCGCCCAGTGAGCAACTGCGGAAGAGCTCTATCAAAAGCCCATCCGTCCTGGATGAACTCAACATCCCACCACCGCCATCCTCGTCGGTAAGGGAGGAGCTGGATTTTTTACGGAAAGAACCAGAAAGGTAAGAGAGATTTTGTGCTGAATTAATCATAAGACAATTTTGTGGATAACGTTTCTTGAACTATTAATTATTTTACTGGTAGTGAGTGGTACGAAATAATTAAATTAGCACTGGGCTTTTAATAAATTCAAAGTTACAAAGCAGTTGAACAAAATAATGCTGAGGTATCTATAGCTCGGTTAACAGGTCCACCAGTTACCTTTTTAGTTACATATGTAAAAAGCTTTTGTGATTGCCAATGACTCAATATAAAGTGACAGATTCCCTAAAAATTTCCCAAGTGTGGAACGGTGTAGATGACCCTAAAAAAGTAACTAACAACAAAATGTAGTCGTGTGTGCAGAACACTCAGAATCTATATAATTATAGTAGAAAGTTTGTTGTTTTGCGTACTGTAACGCTGCTGCCATATATACTGTAGGTGCAGAGTCCTGTACTCCTACAAAGCCCAACACGAAGATGAGCTGGACCTGCGTGAAGCCGAAATGATTACTATTTTGGAACGTTGTGATGATGGATGGTTTCGAGGCAGTAACAAACAAGACCAGCAAGGATACTTTCCCGGAAACTATGTGCAAACACTGTAAACGGCATTTAGTGGCCTTTGTTTAGAAAACCACAAGTGACCTTTAATTTTACCCACAAACTGACCATGCGCTCAATGTCCATAGTTTAATATACCTGCTGATGGTTTGTTCCGGTGTAATTAATCCCGTTGAGACGTTAGATTGCTAGTGATCCTATGGAAAAGGTAGCGGATGATCGGGTATTTTTTTCGAGTAGAGGGATATGTTGTGAAAGTCATTTTGTCTGTGAAGATTGGAGAGGTAACATTGTGGTGAATAAAAGCATTCTACCATAGACTGTTGGAACTCCGAACTAATTGTGCCAATAATTAACGTGACCGAATACAAAATCGTCAGAAAACCAATCGATCCATCATTCTTGTAAAAACGGCTTTGAGCTGCGAGGAATACTGTCGGTTTTGCGGGTCGTTTTTCCAAGCACATAATTTTTCTATGCTTACAGTAAATTAAATAATAATACTGTTATGGTGTAACGTCGGATCTTTTTGGTGCTAAGTCACGTTTTCTGTTCGTAAACAGTGAATCAGCTGTGTACTGCAACTGTCTGTCACGATTTACCATTTACGGTACCTAGAGGAATGCAATTCTGGCACGCCTCAAAATGTAGCCATGTTCTTCTTTTCTATACAATACATATAGGAAAAATGATCCCAAATACACAATAAAAGCATGGGATGAAAAAGCGATTAGTGGAAAACAATAGCAAAAACTGTACATCATAAAATGCGAAAAAACCAGCGAACATCTACTTTAAGTCTTCCAATAGCCTATGGCCAAAAAGAAACAAGTCAAAACTCAAAAGCTAACAGTATTCCGCTTCGCATAGCAGCAGGCTGCAAATGGAACTAAACTAACGCTGACGTGGAAATCTGATTTCAGAAAAGCAAAAACTGCTACAATGTCGCGGAGATTCTTCGGAACAAAACACTCAAAAATGGAATTCAGTTGCAGTCAGTCCTTCGCACATGATCATTCCAAGCCAATCCATTGAGCAAACGTCACCGTCTGGTCGGGATTCTCCTGTTGAATCTGCATCTGCCACTTGTGCTCCAGTTTCTGCAGAGTACGTGTGGGCAGCTCGAAGACGCTCTTCAGTTGGGCTTTCTTCAGCTTCTTCTCATGCTGACTGCAATAGAACATTTCAACCCAAACAGAACACTGATAATAATTCACTAATAACGTACAGTTTCGCCTTATTCCAGTAGTGCGCATAGAGTAGCTCGTGAGCCACGGTGTGCTTCGTCGTGCCAATCAAATCATACTCCACAATCAACTCCTCCCCAGTATCCTTCCCCGTCGTCCAGCCTGGATACTTCACACGATACAGGGGAACTTTCTTGCTCAAATCCGGACACTCATACGGCTCTTCCTCCACGTTTACGATCTGAAATCACAGACAAACAATGAGCACAAAGTACCACGGAAAATAACGAAAGCTAAAGCAAACATTTCGAACAGAACTACGTTGCGTCATCTACTCATCCGACCCATTAAATCAGAAGCATCTAGCCTGATCTAGGTATTGATGACTACGTACCACAGCATGATAATAATATCCCTGGCAGCACACTGCAACAGGATCGCCTGCAACAACAACAGTACGTAATCAAGAAGTCCGTATTCAAATGAACGCACGAGCCCACGAACCTTTGGCAAATTTTGGCTCATACGTGTACGTGTCTGCAGCGTACGGTCCATCCTTCACCTTTTGAATACTGTTTCCCACTCTATCCAGGCGTTCAGTTAACGTCAATGACTTCCAGAATTCGTATTTACTCTGCGCTTTTGACGAACTGGGCTCTCCCGTGGCAGCCATTGCGCCTCACGATTCTCTGGTTGAGTGCTTCGTGCAGATGTGCCACTGAAAACGAAAGATGTCGAAACTGTATCCAACCGTTCGCAATTCAATCTTGGGGTCTAGAATTACTCGCTACAGAACCAGGGTAAAACAAACCCAGGACTTGGGTTAAAGAACATTAATTTTGATAACAAATTAAGACCAACTTTTTGAAGCTTTGGCTGCTTGCATTAATTTTATGAACCACTGTAACAGTTTATGCGCTGCGTTCGGTTCGAGGGCGGGCGCCTGAGTACAGACACGAACTGGAGAAAGCAGTCCGTCGGAAACAACGCTCTTCTAGACGTTATACCTACGAGCAGATTCATTTCCGGTCCAGGAGCACTTCTGGCAACAACAGTGATGGTAAATTCCATAAAAAGTTCTACCAGATTTAGTGAAGGTGCTCCTCATAGGAATGTGCTCAAAGATTTTCTGGCTTGTTTGTACAGCCATAAGCTCGATCCGTAGATAAAGCGCTACGGGTAGTATCCCAGTTGGCACTGATATGACGATTTCCAAAGGCACCAAACTATTTAAATATAGAAGTTGTAATGAAACGCACCCAATTGCAACATGCGTAGGTCCATTGTTCTGGGGTTTCGATCGAAAACGAGAGGCGCCAGGTCAAAATCAATCTGCTTAATTATTGTCTACATAAAACCTTTCATTTTGAGTTGGTGATTTACCCAAATTAAAACGTGTGGCGGAAAATTTTGATCATTGCTTATTAAACTAGTTCCAAATGTTTATTTCGAAAGGTTGCGATAACAAAATGCTAGCTGAGTCTAAAAAGATCAACAGAATTTAGCCACTAGCTTTGAACTTGCCAGGTTTAAATAATCTGTCTTCGGTTTGTGTGCGCTCTCGAATTTGTTTTACTCACATTCGGAGCGTTCCGGAATAAATTTATATGGTTCTAAATTTATAGCCCGTATATATAACTGACCATTGACCATACGCATATTATGCATAGCGGACGTGTTTTGTATAAACATGCGTACACATCGTAATGATATATTGCGAATTTGTGCGTAATATGACTGTCGAAGTTCTGATTTGAATTTATATCGAAAACATTAATCGCACGCAGATAAATTTAAAAATGCTTGTGATAACGGAAAACGGCAGACCGCGTGCTTCTGCAGCTTCTCGTAGACTTCGATCATAGTCGAAGTCCACTTGACTTCTGGTCCAAGAATTCGAATGCATGCCGAATTCGAATGCGGTCACGAGTAATTATACTCTTCCAGTCTACTGGAAAAGGGAAATACTAATGAAGCGTTAAAATTAAATATTAACCGTGATAGGACAACGTATCCATAATCGGTAATTATCGGATCGGATAGCATGCTGATAACCTGTGACCCAGATACTCTGGTGTTTGATACGGAATCAACTTAGTTGTTCATTTGTTAGCGAGACAGTTGCGTCAGTTCAGACAACTTTATTAACCAAAAGTTCAGAACAGTTTGGAAAATAGGTCTCCAGTTTTCGTTTTTACCCTGCCTTTTTTCAGCTCGCCCATGTTGCGAGTGAGAGTGCAGCTTTGGGAAATCCATGTATGTATGACGAAATAATATACTTTATTCCTAGGCCAAATGTTGAGGGAATTTTGTAATGGAAGACAAAGTGGAAATTGACTTTGGGCAAGATGTTGAAAGAGGCAGCGGTGTCGATAATCCTGCGTATCAAGCTGACAATATGCTACCAAGTTCAGCGGAACGGGCTACTACCGCAAACAACGGGCCGCCAATGCTGAGCTTCCATGAAATCTGCTTTTTTGCTAAAGTAAAAAAGGAGCGAAAGCAGATTCTGGATAACATAAGGTGCGAACTACAACGCTAAACAGAATTTTACGTTATAATCATGACTGATGATTTCCAGCGTAGATTGCGTCAAACCGGTTGTAGAAGTCACTGTTACCAGTTAGTCAATTATATATGCATCAAACTATACTTGACACTTAAATGTGATACGGTAATAGATATATATACGGAAAGAAAAATTAATTAAAAACTGCACAAACGATTAATAACCAATGTTATAATCAACCAATATAATATTAGATTAGATTAGAAATGGATGTCAATGGGACGGAAATAAATCACAAAACAATATATTTAAAATTCAAAAATATATTCAAAATTCAAAATTTATTCAAAATCGAAAGCGCATAAAAAAATCCAGTCACTGAGAAATGCACGATTCATAAATATCCTACGGTGGCATATATTTACTCGTTTGCAGTGGAGTGTTTTGCGGTGGGTTGAATGCTATTCTTGGCCCAACCGGCAGCGGGAAGTCCAGCCTACTGGACGTTCTAGCCGGTCGTAAAGACCCGAAAAACGTTTCCGGCACAGTGCTGCTTGACGGAAAAGCGACTCCTGCTGATTTTCGTCTGATGACTGGCTATGTTGTCCAGGTAAATAATATGGGTTCCAACATTTTTCGTTTTTGTGATTTTCATATACCCGTGCGAAAATGGTGCGGCGATTCTATTGCTGATTGGTAATTGGCCATAGCCAATCGTGCGATTGGCTATGGCATCGCCGTTCTCTAGCTGCGGCGTCGTGGACTGCGTCTCTCTACCTTAGAAGGCTGTGGTTCAACCATAAAACTTTTATGGCAAAAGGCAGAAACTTGAAACAGAGCAGAGAGAAGCCATATGTTAAGCGTCCATAGCGAGTGCGATGCATCGTCTTTTCCCACTTTTAGTTTAAAATGCATAAGTTTTATTCAAAATCTGAGCCGACAGATATCTAGACAATTCAATTCTCTTCATAGTGGTATAAAATTTTATGAAGTTAAACACAAGCAGCATTCAACTGTTTACGTTTATCTACGAACACATGAAAACCCAGCGACTGGGCTGGGTGGTTTGCGTCTGGGCGACGTGGGCTCTAATATCTGAAACTGCACGTTCATGGGATCGGCCGCATTAATCATTACTACAACATGGGAAACAGACCATGCTGGCGTTTGTGCAGACTCCCTTTGTTGCGTAATTGGAATGCTTACAGCCGAAAATTCAGTTCCTATATTCCTTTAAATTATAAATATTCTCATTCTGACATATAATACCGTACACCGCTAGAGAAACAGTGTGTCTGGTTTAATCGCTCTAGCTTGTACATATAGTGTGTGTGCGCAATATGTGGGAAACATAAATCGTTTGATGTGTTTATTGATCCGTAATAACGCTGTAAATTACCTGGAATATGTTAAGAATTCTGCTGAAAATTCCGAGATTATTAGACTTCATTAAACATGATCCCAAAACCGATTAAATTAATGCTTGAAAAATCTGGCTGATTTTCTTTATATCCAGATAAATTGTAAATTTCTATTGGCTTGTTGTACCGGTTATCGGCAATAAAAGCTGAAAAATCTTCTGACTAAATGCTACATGTTATAACTATTGAAAATACTCTAGTTCACTGTAATACAGATACTCACATTTGATACCATCCTGAGCAGCGGTACTGCGCAACGCGCTTAAAACCGAGCCATACCAGAACAAGCTACACTGTAAAACGGTGAATGTTGTAGAACAGTGGCGCACGATGGAAAAAATGTTGGCACACTTCGAAACTACCCACCTCATAACGGGCCTTGATAACGGTGAACGGCAATACTGATAAGGACGCAACGAACCGACCAACGATGCCAATTAGAACGAAACATGTCGATCAGCAGTCCTGTCTACAATAATGCACAAAGCAAAGCATACTCAGATGTTACATGTATAACGAAAAGCAGTCTGCAAATACACAAAAACCTCGGGAATTTATCAGCACAGTTCGGATTTCTCATAAATACAGTCTTAAAGAATTATAATAATACTGTAAAAATATTAAACCTTGAACTCGTACTACAAAATTAACAAAATCATGAAAAAATTCAAGAGAATTCTGCAAAATCTGTGTAAATAAACTGCTATATTCCTTATGTTTTTAAAAAACTGAAAAACTCACCACAACATTTTGGACAGCTCGCGGAGCTTTTCAATTTTCCATAACAATCATCCATAAATCTTTTCTTCATCAGAAACGGACGTTCTTGTCAACATTCCGCATAATGCAACAAGTGTTTCTTCACATGACGAATTATCATTTATCATCCAAAATCAAGCACGCTGTTTTACAAACGCACAGCAGCACTCCAGTACAGCACAGCGCCATTGAGAGTGTATAACCAGAGAAAATAAAATAAATACGTTTTCGGATAGTTGAAAATTTTTGTGATAGAACTAAAAAATAACGAGAAGTATTAACGCGATTTCTTTATGTTATGTTAATGCTTTATGTTATGTTAATGTAACTCGGTGGGTAACCAGCAGCTCTGCACTAGAATGCAGCGCATATGCTGAAATACCCTGTAATATGGGCAAAAATCATGCCCAGTCAGTGGGTATTTTTCGATTGTGGATAGCAAAGTTTCTACAGGGATCTTTGCATCCAGACAAGCATTGTTCTGTTCGTACACGTACTCTGCGTGTACTGGTAAGGACCAAAACACAGCCAGACCAACATACACGCCGTAGGGCCGTCCAAAGTGGACTGGTCCGTAGGCTTACATGATGCCTCTGACTTAGCTCAGCTCCGCCCCTCCTCTCTTAATGAGCGCTACCACAGCCTTCTAAGGTAGAGAGACGCAGTCCACGACGCCGCAGCTAGAGAACGGCGATGGCTATGGCCAATTACCAATCAGCAATAGAATCGCCGCATCATTTTCGTACGGGATACCTGGTCAGTGATATTAATATTCATAGGCTCACAAATGTGCTATTTCGTACAGTGCTGATAATCTTGCGGAATTTTGCATTGGTTTTCTTTATGTTGTTGTCTTATACAGTTTTCAGCAGGACTTTGAAATTACATTACATATTAACTGCATGATCGCAGGATGATGTCGTAATGGGAACGCTGACAATTCGTGAAAACCTTTCCTTTTCGGCTGCTCTCCGACTACCCCAAGCTTTAAGCAGCCACGAGCGTAAGCGGCGCGTGGATCAGGTCATCGAAGAGTTACAACTCCAAAAGTGCGCCGACACGAAAGTAGGAACAGAATTAATACGTGGAGTCTCTGGTGGCGAAAGGAAACGGTGTAATATTGGAATGGAACTGATTACCTCTCCCAGGATGTTATTCCTTGATGAACCAACTTCAGGACTAGATGCCAATACAGCGAATCATGTCATGAAACTACTATACCAGTAAGCGACGCTTATATATAACTGCGCGGCTTTTAGTGTATTTTTGTTATTTATAATATAATTAATTTAATTTTTATATTTACGCATAGGCTGACGAAAAATCTTATACGAGGACCTGTGCCATAGTTTGCTAATAAAGCAGTTATCTGCCCGTACTTTGCTAACCCCCCCTTGGTGTGCGCTCGCATTCAGATTTGCAGTCTGGCTCATTGCACACAGGGTTAGCGCAATAAGGGCTCCTAACTTACACTGAGCAAGCTATGGCACAGGTCCTCGTACGCCTAATTACATGGGCACACAATTTACTACGAACATACAGATAGATAGCGAATAGACAGAAGCGAATAGTTAGAATTAATCATGAGTAACTGATACATACTTACCTACAATATTTTTGCATTTGGTGCAAGTGACTTAGTATGGCAATTTATGTACAGCGCATGCATACATGCATTGGTCAAAACACGAATCAACATGCATTGGTCAAAACACGAATCAGACTGTCTTCGACAGTGCTAGCGCTAACTTTGATTCGTGTTCGTTTTTAAAAATAACAAATCGAAACTTCTTGCAAGCCATATAACTTTGCTACTGCTAATTACGTCTAATTACACTTAATTAACAGTAGTAGGTCATAAATATGCATGATGTTTTTCGTTCCTTCTTTTATTTAAATCTTGTCCCATTTGTTTGTTGATGATCCGTGAAGATCAGGGATGATCGGGAATGAAAGTATACAAATCTGTATGTGTTTGTTTTGATCTGTAGGTTGTTATACACTTGACATGATCACAATACAGAACCGTAGTAATGCTACCACGAATATACTACTGTACTGTTTAGAACATAATAATTCGTTGTAAACGCACAAACACGTTATACACGCTAGATTAAGTAATATACTGATAACGATAATTGTGTCTGATAACGATTTTGGTTATTTCTTTAATGTTTAACTTTGAATTCTTAGTAGTCTACTCGCTCGCACTCTTTGTCCTTGCGGCTTTTGGAAATAAATTGATTATACTGATGAGTATAAACTTTACAAGACCAATTTGTATGTATCTGGTTATACTTATTGTTTCATACAAGAAAAATAATGTATTATACAAAAAAGTAAAATCTGTACTATTCCGTATAACAAAAAACAGTGTTGTCTGCAGAGAACTGTTTTGTATAAGTTAATCCATACAAATGACTGTGCCAATTTTAATCATATTTTTGTCATCAAAGTTATACAATTTGTTATGGTATTATACTGTATAATTATCCAACACTACCCCCCAGGGTAATGTATTCGTAGAATTATATTAAATACTAAATCATCAGCAATTTTTGTACAGACTGTCTCAGCATGGACGTACGGTGATATTCTCCATCCATCAACCTCGCTTCACGATTTACCGAATGTTCAATACTCTGGTTCTGCTTAAGGTGCGGGTTCTATCAGTTCAGGTACCTTTAGATACATCCTTTTAACTATTGCTTGGTACACTTTATCACCAACTTGATAGTTCCATAGGGTGAACAGATGTTTTAGCTAGGTCGCAATGTGCTTTGATCGGCCGAATTGTGATCGGTTGAGCCGTAAACAAGCAGCAACAAACAAAACAACAATCGGCCGTATCATTACAGCGGTTCAGAATTTGAACACCCCCTAGACAGCACTTATGTAAAGAATCCAAATGCCCAAAAATTGCACACTACAGAAGTTTAAAAAAAATTTTACTTTTTTTAAAAAACATTTTTAAAAATTTCAAATGCTTATAACTTTTGACTGGGTGTACCGATTTTGCTCAAACTTTCGCAATTTCGTCTTGTTATCTGTACGATAATTTTAAGCCAGCTTTGGCTTGCTGAAGTGTTACAGTATTAATGCACTAAGGCTTAAAGCGAACAAACAGAAACAGCCAGAAAAGTGAAAAAAGTGCCGGTAGCCCGATGCCTATCGATAGGGTGAAGACCACTTCGGTCTGTATGAGCGCGCACACTGACCAAGTTGGCCCCTATTGTGCCCATTCAGTCTCTTTGACCGTAAGCCGGACTCAGCAGTGAAACGAAGATCCGGTTGTGTCTCAGACAGCCATTCAACAGGACGAGAGGTCCATTCATGTTCTTGCGGATAACTTCCGCTAGGAATTTTTTTGGCTGTTGTTGTTTTCGGATTACGTGGATGTTATGTTTAGGTCGCGATTGCTTAAATCATGAAATTCGTATTTTCTTGTTATAACCTTCACCTTAATAAAGTTTTCGCCCTTAAAATCTCATTTCGATCCGATTTGTTTGAGCGATATATCAACGAATGCACGTAAACATGATGATGATTCTGAACCATTTTACCCCAAAAGGTTGGCTGTGAAATTTTAGATTTTAGAAATTCATTCTAAAATTTAAATAATACTCCCAAACTTTTTCGACGCCAGAATTATCGCCATTTTTATGTATATTTAATGGTACATTATACAGGCATAAATGGAGGAAAACCAGGACTCAAAGGACGGCATTTGTTTTCGGGCTTTTGACTACCTGTGCTGCTCAGCAAGGGTTGAGCACCGGGATGGCTTTGTACTGGTTTTAAACTATAAATTTAGTTACGAGCGTTCTATGAAATACGTACGTCATTCTAGTCCAAAGAACCTGACGCTTACAAATGAATGAATCTAGCAACTAGCGACTTGCTTTGATATAATTTGTATAGTCGTGTTATCTCATGACATCGTTGCTCGTACCTCTTTCGGATCGATATTTGCGGCGCAGTCCGGTGGGCTGCCTCCTCCTGGATGCGTTGCGCCTCGCATGATGTGCGCCTCCATTAGAAAGCTAGCGATATAGATGCGGGTGAAGCAGTATGGCCGAAGAGGTAGCACCATCCCACTGTATTGCCATATGTTTTCCCCTGTCCATCTGTGCGCATCCAACGCCTTTACATTGCCAGTGTTCTTTAATTTGTTCGGTGAATCAGCACAATCCGGCCATCCAGCCGCAGTTATCCGGCTGTCCCGCCCACGAACAAACCCGTACGTTTCGCACCCGTAGCATACGATGCGTGGGAAGCTTGTATTCCAACTGATTGCCCTAACGACTATGGAAAATGGTTATGTTATCTGCACCGTCAAGTTAACTTAACCCACTTACACAGGCTGTTAATGTTTGCCGAAATCAGGATTTGTAGAATCAAATGCAGGTCAGTCATGTTGACAAACCAGCCAACAAGGATAGGTTGACGAAACAATCAGAATTTGCTACCTTGTAAGTTGTAAACACTGACGCGAGGATCTCATCTCAGGGATTATAGCATGCGAATCATAGGGTCATATGCGTAGAACTCTTAAAAAACACGACGAACTGGTTCCTAGGAGCGCTGATTGATCTCGGTTCCCGCAGCGATCATCGACTGTTTCAAAACAAGGACGAAATCTCAAAAAGCTCAAGACTGTATTCACGCAGTTTGACCTCGTTGCTAGGCTCTAGCGTTGCAGATTACGCTCTACTCCGTTGTCCATGCTCTTTACGCCTTACTCGTTTGCTTTACTAGACATCACACAGTCAGAACAGTTCAGCAGTAGGAAAACAACCTTCATTATTTTCGCATTACACAATTTTTTCTGTACACTGCAATGTGCGTTATACACGTTGTTTTACATTTAACATTACAATTATTCAAAATAATACAACAAGGCCATCTGCGTACCCTACCTGTGCGCAGAATTAGCGAGAATTGTGGATATGGAAGGACTTAAATCTTTACGCTAGAATTATCGTCGCTAACCCTTGACCTTATATTTTATTAAAAAGTCAGCTGTCGTACAGCTTTTTTCAACAGCATATTCAATAAGGTGTAGATTTTGCGGCCAGTTAGTCAGCCACGACATTGAATACGACAGGGGGTCAACAGAACGGGCCCGCACTGACTAAAACAGTGTCAATTAATTGATAAAACTTCTGTCATTAAAATTGCAGTGCTGTATTTACTCCCGACCATTGAGAACAGATCCAAGCATAAGTGGACTGTGGATCCAGTGAAACCGGCGAACACGAGAAGTGTTAAAGAACCGAAGATAACCGTGTCACGCTCCTCTATTCTAGTTCTGCTGTCATTGTAATGTTAATCGTTGATTTTGTTTTCGGTTCTTCACTGTGGTTTGTTGAAAAAGATGAATCATCATCAGTTTTTTTTGTGACGACTTCGTTGTCGTTTCAAGAAACAGTGATATCGTTTGCAGAACCCTATTATGCGTAAATCACTGCGATTCACCATGCTTGCAGTGCGATAATAAGCCAGAAAATATTCGCTTGGCCCGATGTTCACAAGATCCGATAGTAAGCTGCACGTTTAAGGCGCCGGCGCTCTTTTGGGATGTTCTTGGTAAAGCCAGGTTTTGCCAGAATAAATTTTGCGGAAAAGAAGCGAGCGTAATTAGCTGGAGGAAAACTTCAGGAGTAGTAATCGCACGCATAACGCTTTGACTTCGTTCATTAATTCTGTTAATTAGTCGTCGACATGTGTACAACAATACTCGTATGTAACCGCTAAAACAGACAGAAGGGTACAGACGTTCGTCGATCGCCCCGGGCAGGAACGTAGACACTGGCAAATCTGGTGTTTATCCCTTCACTATTCAGTTGACTCGCAATATGGCCGTTGTATTCCTTAATGCTTTTTAACTTTGTATCACTAGTGTTGTTTAACTACCGAAAGTGAAAGTCCTCAGAATGCCGGCTTGGCGATTTCTGAACTCCTGTGTAACCTGACAATTACAGTGATATTCCACATTACATCCAAGAAGGAAGTCACCAGCAAGCAAAATAGTTATTTATTGTTGCGTAATTAAAGAAATTTGTGGTCAACAGAGCGGAACATGCGACAGCAAATGTGATGGCAGTAGCCATAGTGGAGTCAGTTCTACTTCTGGGATCATTTGTGCTACTTTCCAGTTTGTCCTAAACACAATTCAGTAAACAAGGTGATACCCAGCGAGTGTTTACTCCGGCTGATGTTTACTTAATCTCTTCCCGTTTTAACCGGAAACTGTGTATCTCAGGACGCTTTTCAGGGATGTTTTTGGTGAGGTATGTTTTTCCGTGTGATGAAATGTCGCAAAGTCGAGCGATCAAGCAATGAAGTTGATCAGCGATTCAGCGCCAGAAGAAAACCTCATGGCTTAATTAGTCTAGGAGCTACTTTTATCTATGTTCATGGCACCAGGACCAGCAGTTGCACCTCGTACACCATACCGACTTCATCAGTTTATAAAATCACTCACGCGGTTTAATACATACTCTCGGTCATGGACCGCAGTTTAAAAAATTGAAAAGATTAGAGTACCCAATATGCCGATCGAACAAACAGCAAGTTCTTCTACAAAGCCTCCCACTAAGCGTAAACTGGATGAAGAAATGGGCGTTGTTGAGCTGTCAGTTTCTCCTGTTACTTCGGTTTCGGTTGCTGTTGTTGTTGTGCTAGGAGGAGTCTTGGTCACGATTTGTCCATTCAGCATAAGCGGTAAGAGGTGGTCATTACACAGTGGCCGGTCATTGCACAGGTTGCAACCCAGGAGACGTATTTCTGTACCCCCACCCGTCTGCGGATATCCTTTTTCTGTCTTCGCGCACAACGTACTGTCTGCACATTGATATATACGCGTCACTTTTGACACCTTTTCGGTAGACAGCTCGACTTCTGCAAATGATTGTTATTTGCCAGTGGATCGACCATTCAGCCCTTAACTCTAATTATTCCGATTCTTGAATCCGCTATAGACATTTCACTACATTACTGAACTTACCGTGAAATGTGACTTTGGAGCAGTGCGTCTTTGAACAGTTCACAATTAGAGGTTTCAGGTTGTCTTCAGTAGGTTCGTCTGGACAAGCCGATCCCCACCCGGGTCCCTCCTTACCGTAGCATCCGTAGCACTGAGCAATCAGTGCTTCTAAAAGAATGTCACCGTTAGCAGAGAGGTCAAGTTCTTACTGGTAAGAAAAAGTGCGCTACTAATATAAGTTTATTTAAAGAAAAATCTGGCAAAAAAAGCTGGTCTTTTTTGGTCCAAATCGTCTGTGACCTTTTTTCAGTATTCTCCGAATACACTTACTATAATATCATTCAATGGCATGGGCATTCTCGCATTTTCTTTATTTTAAAGACAGTGTTTAATAAAAAGAAAAAACTCTCTAGGTACTATATATAGTCTGTATATAAGACTCCGAAATTTCCTTAACGCATATTGGATAACTTAGGAATTTTCTTGAACGAGGAACAAAAACGGATATTGCGCGCATTTTTAAGTTATTATTGAAGTTCGTTTTACTACAAAAGTTACTATAAAAGCAGCCTGCTTAAGCTTTATGGAAAAGAAACACATCTAATTCACCAATCGGTGCCGCTGACTTATGTTAAATTAGGTGATCGATCATACCAAGGTGAACCAATGCAGGATAAATCACCAGAAACACGCACAAATTCCAGTAGATCATGAGGCAAACCATGGAAGCATTTCCTCAGGCGTCGCATTTACTGCACATGAGTTCGTCAAGTTGCACGATTCATTTTCTTCAGCATTATTCTGTGTATTCTGCGGAAACTCGAGCGGAAATTCGGAGAATCAGACACACGATCGACCTATCCGTGTCGCGTAAATTAGTAGTCACACATCCAAATACAGTATGTTATGGTTCGTGCAAATAGAGATGATCATCGAAATTAATGGTCACAAACTCAGACAGTGTACATCGTTGCTAAGGATTGACTTAGATGATTATGTTACAAACCTATCAAAATACTGCATTGAAGGTACACTTTGCGTAATGTAATGAAGCTGGAGATGTTTTAGTTGATGTTTAATTTAGTTTAGTTTTATTGGTTTTAAGTGCGCAGACGCTAGAGCAACGCCCTATTGGAAGCAGCACACTAACAAGAGCAAGGTTGACCAAAATGGTAGAAACACACAGTAGAAGCTAATAAGTAAAAATAAGCTAATAACAATCATATTGGATCCGATAGGAAAAGTTTAAAATGCTATGTTTAAACTTTTCACCGCTCTTGATAACTGGTCGTTGTGCGCACAAACGTATTTTTGGTAATCAGTGCTATCGCTGCTATCAACAACAGGAAAGGCTAGTGCAAAGCTTCCAGCTGAAGGCTGTTGTGGCTTCGCTAATACTTATGACAATATACAGAATTTCCCTTTCAGTTTGTACTTTTATCTGAAAAATTGTTATACAGCACTTAACTTTGTATTACACGAAACAAACAAACAGTATCGTTATACATTCGCTGCACGCCCTGGCCGAATAACAGAGAACACTTCGTCCAAGTTAGCCGATGGGGGGGCCGTTCCCAGAACAGCCATGGTGTTAGCCCGCTGCAGCTCGATGCTAACTCGCTGGTAGATGTATTCTTTGGCTCGCTTCTCTCCAGTTTCTTGGCGGATCTTCTTGGCCAAACTGCCCATCAGTCGGTGCGCTTCCGTGCCCCACGGTCCCATTGTTTCGAATGCCAGTGGACAGAACAGGTACTCCCTCGTGATGTTCTGATATTTAATAACCTTTGCCTGCTCCGCCTGTACTGCCGCTGCTCCCGCCTTCTTGGATGTTGCCGGAAGGTAGGTTAAGGCAACCGTGCATCGGCGGGTTGCATCCCAAGTCAACATCTTGCCCCGCTCCCACGGCGCTAGCGTGATACCGTCCGGACGTTTCCCATCGGTCCGCGATATCCCGGGGGGCTCCAGTTCTGTTTCGTATCCGGCAGACGCAAAAGTACGCTTGATTATACTGTTCAGGGTGGCGTGGGCCTTCTTTCTCCCCGCACTTCTCTTGCAGCTTATTGCAGCTTATTAAACTTCAGTTTGTTATGTAAAAAGTTTCAGCGGTATCGTGTTCTGTTGAAATATTCAACGTATTTTTGGTTTTCCAGGTTTTTTTGATTGGTAAACAAACCCATGCCGGTTCATAAAAAGAAACCGACAGTATCATTTGGTATACATTTGAGAAATTTCCCACTCCTCCTAAAGGTCACCTAATATACTTGCAGCATCGACCGTAGATACAGTGGTTCGATCACTTCTCTGATGACGCCCAATAGCCAAATTAATCACATTCTGCGAAATCCCTTGAAATTTTGGCTGCATATATGCTCTGATAAAACATCTTTATTCTTTATTCTTCTTCTTAAGATCTCTATACTATGTTTCGTGCATTAGTATTCGATAATATCGAATGGCACTAGCACTTGCCTTAGATAAAGACAGTAACAGTACTGACAGAGAATAAGCAAGGATACTACAAATAGTAGCCGAAAAGGAGCCATAGTTAGTTCTGCGCAAATTCCAAACTACTGCGCGCCGTAATCAATACGCAGATGTGCAGAACATCGCGGCATGTTTCTGTATTAGTTTAAGCTCTACCGAAAAGTTTTCTATTCTGCCATATTAACCGTAACTGTACGAGTACTAATCGACTGCCTTCAATTGTACCAGGAGTTCGATTTCAATTACTGTGTCGCCATTAAAACTGCGGTAATTAAAAAACTTTGCGAACTGCAACCAAACTTCAGGTCTTTTATTTACAACAAAATTTTACTCACGATCGTATAATACGCTTCATATTGCAGCATATAGCTTACGCTACCGTAGCTTTCTTCAAATTAAAATGCTACGAAAAGTTTTGGACACTTCTCGCATGGTCGCGTTTAACGGTTCTGCTCAATAACACACATATTTCCAAACTGCAAAAATGCTTTTGGAAACGTGACCTTTACGGCCTCAAACCGTCAAACACGTGGTGATGACAAGACGGTGCAAAGGAGTAAATGTGATAATTTGTGAAAAAAGCGATTACAGTGACCCCAGTCGAGAAAATTTGGCGTAGATCACGAGAAGCCAGTCTCGAACAAATCAGAAGACGGACAATTCAGCGACATCGCTTGCCAGATTCAGTTCAAACGATTTTCAGCTGGATTCATGGAGTTTAACATCGAGTTCCCCATACATTAGTCATATGATTCATAATTACATACCCGTTTCGCAACCAGCGAATGAAAATTAGCTGCGTGGGCCGGAATCGTGCGATGTTTCTTTTTATTTTATTTTTGTACTTTTATTTGCTTAATAATTTTGTCATCGTTCTGCACATTGATTTGCATAGCCTTTTCCATACTTGTTTTTGAATTTATTATCAAATCTTCTTTCGCAAGCGTCCATATTTTACACAGAACCATTTCCTCTCATAAAATTTTAAATATACCATAACTCGCATTTACTGTTCGAGCCGAAAGCGAAGCCATTATCCCAAACTCTCTCGCAAAAGAAAACAAATAAACCACCGGAATATGATACACCAGCAAAAAATTCCATAAAAGCGCATTAAAAACCATTTAAAAACATTCCACCGAGTATCTAAAGCATACAAATGTGCGTGTTCAACGAACATCATTCAAGTGGGTGGTGCGCAGATGCACGGGGTACGCCCGCCCCGGGAAACGGCTCCGGCGCCGCCCGGTCAGACTGCCGCGCGAGGGGGAACGCGAGTGCACCGGGGAGGAGTGGGTCGAGGTCACCGGGTACGCCGCGTCATCCGGGAGAGATTCCTGACGCAGGAGGGGCGGGGCGTCGGGGTTGAAGACGTTGGCGCTGACCGAGTCGGATCTGCAGTATTGAAATCCAGTTTTTTGAATTTTACACCAAATTTTCGTTCGTTTATCGAAATAATTATTATATTCTTTTATTCTTATTCAATTTTCTCGCTGTGATTTTTATTCGCCGTGTAAGTAATAATCTTTTGTTCTATTTTTAAAAACGATTAGTCTTCGTTTTTCAAGAAATGACCTTTATTTGTTTAACTTTTGCACATTATCTTCTATTCAAGAAATAAAATTTTTTTATGGATTTTTATCATTTTGTTTATTTTTATCATTTTTAACATTTTGTTTACAGCGTATTTTCGTAATAATTCTCCTTATTTATTTTTACGTTTTTTTCTAATCTGGTTGTTTTGAACCTGCCCTTCGTTTTTTATTATATATTTTCAACATATCAGTTTTAAAGGCATTTATTTTTAAATGTTAATTAATAATTTTTTTATTACACATATTGTATTACTTTATCGATGTATACATTTTTTATGTTATTTTTTATTTTTCGTTTGAATACAGTTTCCATAGTTCCGAAAGCTTGTTCTAACGCTTTGAACCAATAGCGTAAAAAGGTGATTTTATACTAAAATACCCACTCAAAAATGTACCGTTTCTGTCGTTGGCCATTGCCCGTCGGTAGATCATGATAATCGTCGCCATGTCCATTGTCCGCCGGGTACGCGGACTCAACCGCCGTGTCCAGCGCGAGATTCTCGGCAAATCCCTCCTCTTCCGAATCGGAATCACCGTTGACGTACAACAACTCAAATGTCACGTTACCGCTCTGCAAATAACACAAACAATTTTTAAAGCAATTCTATGTTGATTTTTATCGCATTTGTAATCGTCACCCCCAATTTACCAATCGATTTATTTTATTAAATCCAGTTTATCCTGCATTTCACCAAATTTATTAATTAATACTAATAATAAAAACAGTTAATAAAAATTATTAAATAACACAATAATTATGGTAAAATTCATAATGACTATTATAATTTTTAGTAAACGTTTTGCACAATTATTATTAATTATTATAATTATTATTGAACGTCATAACAAAAACCAGTTAACGAACCGAATTTACCTAGTAATAAAAACAATAATTACTTTCAGTTTCTTTACTAATTATAATTTTGTTTATTCTATATTATAGTGATGCCATTCGCGAAATTTAACTAAACAACAAACATAGAATACACAAATAAAATCCAGAACAGGCAAAATACACTCAACGCAAAAATTCCATAAATCCGAATAATATTCAGTAAGCAAATACAGATACAGGGCAAAATATTTTACTAAAAAAGATATAAAATATTGCAAAAATATTCAACAAACAGAGGGCAAAATATTTCACTAAAAAGATATAAATTATTATACAAATATTCAAAAAAAATACAGGGCGAAATATTTCACTAAAAAACATCTAAATTATTTCACAAATATTCAAAAAAATACAGGGCAAAATATTTCACTAAAAAAAGATATAAATTATTTCACAAATATTAAAAAAAATATATTAAAAAATACAGGGCAAAATATTTCACTAAAAAAAGATATAAATTATTTCACAAATATTAAAAAAAATATATTAAAAA
>JAQGAU010001491.1:0-19075 GCA_034698045.1 Paramacrobiotus richtersi | reverse complement strand
GATACAACAGTCGACGCCACGACTGTTTGCACAGTATGGTCTGCAGTTCAAATCAGGAATTCATTCCGGTAGGTGATCAACCGGAATTTAGAGTGTATCAAAGGGGTATAATTATGACCGCACTTTCCAGGTCCCTGTGCCGCGGGAATTGTTGGAATTCGACGATTGAGATATTGTCTGTAGGTGTCATCCATCGAGAACTTTTCAGGCTATATTCGAGTCATTTTACAGGTTCGGTGATACTGTCAATACCGCTTCGCGGATGTGCTCTTACGGAGAACCCAGACGAACCCAAATGTCTGAGTATACAGCAACAATGGTCATCAAGACTGGATTGTTCAAAACTGAGTGCCGAGGTGTCATCACAGTCAAGGGAAAGGAAGAAATGACTACTTACTGGCTTAATGGATATAAAAAGGATGTATCGATTTTGTGACATCTGCTGGTACATTGAATTGGAGAGCGTCATGAGACATGATACAACTCTGCTCATTTTCCCGTGTTGTGTTGTAGAAGTGTTACTATGGTCTGCCAGTTGTACGAATCGCATCAATTTCCCTGGTTAAAAACAAATTAATTGATAGGGTTTGTCACGAGTGCTCGTGTCATTCACCGTTAACCATAAGCGTATGTGTAACAATCGCCAAGTACCTAATTAACGTATGCACAGCATTGAGTATATCCCAGTTTCTGATCAGCTTCGTGTGTTACTAACTAATTCTTCCAATCCTGCGCCTCTGTACAGTGTAAACTGCGAGTGTTTCAAAGAAGCCTGCGCAGCATGTTTTCTGTTAACAGCTCGTAAAGGTTTGACTGCTCTAAGTTAAAGTGTCAACAGCACCGCAGAATGCATGGACGAGAGAAACACGAACCCTTTCGCTATGTACACCTTTGACAATTTGTGATTGTTGGGTGCTTGTCGGAACCACCAGATGTAAGATACAGCTGCATCCCGGTACAACAATAATGCGCATATAAAACTGGTTTGTTATGATTTATGAAGTTTGCGTACCCATGACAATGCCATTAGATAGTTGGGTTAACGAGCAGCGATGTCAGGTTAGTACTCTGGATAATTCAATAATGGACACTAGGTAATGTCCATGTATTTCTGGTCGTTCGTCAACTAACCATCTACATATGCAGTGCGAAAACAATGTAAACAAATGCATATTAGAAAATATTGCTTTTATTCCCTAACTATTCCCATGAACCGCACGAAACGCTGATCAAACTTATTTCGAATAAAAGATCTGCAGTGACGTCCCTGGAACCACAACGTATTGAATCGCTCGAATCCCTTGATACCCCATATGCATACGATTGATCATCAAAGTTTCAGTAATACTCATGAGGCAAGCGATAAATAGCGTTGTTCTTCTTGTTTCATGAGAAAGTTCAAAACTATAGTGTTGACACAAATACGCACACAGCCAACATCCACCGCTTCGCAAGCGATTATTACGGATGTCTTTCTGGAATGAATAACGCGTTACTCCCAAAACCGTCTTGCCTGTTGCATTGACATTGAAGTTTCAGACTACACTAATTCATAGTAAGCACGGTCCCCTATCGGAAGCTGAAGTGTTTTCGAGCCAATAGCCATATCAAGCCAACCGTTAGGATACCATATTAATTTTTATGGTTCAGTCAGAATTTATCCAACTTCCAAAATATGACCTCCAAAGGTTACTGTGGCTGTCTGATGAAATGCATGAAATTTCATACAATAATTTTACAATTTGGAGGATTTGGATTCTTCCCACTAAGAAAGAAACGAGATGGATTGAAACATAACTGGGTCGGCATTTTACGTTCTTTGACTTGGAGACTCTGGGTCACAGTCCATTTGTTAACAATCATAACCATGTCGGCAGGAAGCGTATATGTTCACCTCGTTATTAGTCCAATCAAAACCGGTTCATTTACCCAAGATGCGATTGGCCAAGTTAGCGATCTCATGAGAAATGTGATTTCGCTGCTTTCTTACCTACATCAGTCTGATTTACGTCCACGAAGAAATTCTAAGTATCCTTTGCGAGATCAACAAAATCATAACCGTTTACTTCACGCAGCGAACGAAAAGAAATCTAACTGCTGTTACAGTAGCGTCAACAGTGCTCGTTTGTGGATTGTCCGGCTACAGAGTCGTATGGGACGAAATGCGTGTGGTGCTGGTGGAGTGGCCTTCCGTGTCACGAAACAACGGATACGCTGAATTTGCTCTGCTGATACCATCGCTGACGTCTTATCCAGTTCTTTTTAGCAGCGTTTGCCTGTTCCTCAGGATAAACTGGGTTGTTTACCGCATAATGCTTAATGTCCTTAGTCTGTTTATAATCCTAAGTACAACAGCAATCGCGGTTTGTTTTTCCCGAATTGAGGCACGCGCCAAGGAAATGTGCTGTGAGAAGAGTCCATCCGGCAGGTCATATATCTCGCTAGCTGATGACCACGCCCGTCTTGGAAACGAAGTTTCCAAACTGGATGACAAGACGTGCCTTTTTCGACTGGCTAGCTACCTGCTGCACGTACTAGTCTTTATGATGATGGCCCAGATTATGATGACATCTGCGTCGTCTGTTGCTGAAACGATTGCTGTAATTATCTTTTGGTCAACTGCGGATACTTGGTCGATGATATACCTCAGCGAAAAGGTATCTGGTAACAAATTCTAGCATCGGTTCGGTACAATCGGACTTTGTTAACATACAGTGAGCTAGGTGGGACGTGGCCCTTATTTCATGACTCTTCTCCGTTTTATACTAGCAAATAGTAATACCGATACTGTGGTATGTTTTCGGTTTTATTACCAGGCAGAATCCGTCGTTCCTCTGTTCTACGAATTCCTTAAACGCCTAAACAGCGGAAAAGAAAGAGACGAGATTTTCTTCTACATCATCAAGCTACAGGGCTGTCCTATTGGAATGTCTCTTGGAAAGTTTTTCGTAGTGGATCGGCAGTTTGTTGCCGCAGTAAGCCGCAGTTCAAAAAGTGTAAACTATGCACAAGCCATACGTAGTTTTTCTTGCAGTTAGCTGGAGCTATTGCAACCTATACGATCCTCATGTGGGAGCTGGGCGAGAAAGGGATGTCACCGGACGATATTACAATGATCAAAACATTATTCCATAACGAATTCAACAACATCTCTTTTTCGTTACAAGCACCTTATCAGCCACCACCGTAACCGAGGTAGCGGAAGATTCGTTATGGTACGCCCGGTTTACACTGATCCATCAATGCTGTGAAGACATTTACAGATACGCTGAGCCGTTACCTTGTAATTTTTGTGTAAAGACATTGATGGCCTGGGTTTGTCCATCAATGTCGTCTTTTATCTTACGCTAGTATTTAGATCTGAATAACCATGCGATAGTGCATTTTGCAACGCTTTGAGTTTGTTGACTATGGAAAAGTTGTCAAAGTACTTATTTACACCATCCGTTCGGAAAGAAATTTACCGCATGACTAATATGCCGAATTAAGCTGGACTCGATAAATAAGAACAAACTAAGTACTCGAAGTACGCTACCTAAGCGATAGAGTTAGCAAACACGATACTGCGCTATTTGTCACTAACGGCATGCAAAACAAGGGTCATCGTTAAAGTGGTCGTGACCGACTGAGACACAACACAAAATACATTTAACACAAGTGTGGCCTGGATAGAGGACCTTTGCGTCGGTCGATGGTGTGTCTGTTGCACACTTGTAGGTACATTTGTGATATGATGCACATGGTCATTAATGCCCGCTCATTTACCAGACATACGTAGAGACAAGTTTTACCGTACGCAGCATCCAAGGTTCTGCACCGACCCTTTGTCATGACAGGCTACCAGTACTAATCCGTTTCCGATTTCTTAGTTCTACTGTTGATACTATCATCCTAATGCATATGTATTTTTTAGTTATAGCTACTAGTTGGTTACCCTTACGTTTTATAGCTCCCAACTGGTTTGAGCGTTCGAACTTGTCTGGTTTTACAAGAAAGTAGTTTCTCATCTGGCAAGCTGAATCTAACAATTGATTCCTAAATTTTGAAATCAATAGTTTAGTATTGTGAGTAATACAGGGTTACGCACAAATAATTTAGTTTAGTTATCTATTCAGTTGGTTGTTCAACTGGTTCGCATTTTAGCAGAGAGTGGCATGCGGGACAAAATTTTTTCAAAATGCAAGTTCTTTTGCTCTTTCGAACGTTAGCGGTACCTTACAGCCAAGTTTTATTAAGCTTAAAGTGTACAGTAAAGCTACGAAATTATGGATATGCAGTGCACATATTTGTTACAGCTACTGAGTGATCATGAAAGGCTCGCAATATACAGGGCAGTGTGCGCACGATCAGCATACCCAGAAACCGGTAAAACATCCGATATTCAGAACCCACAAAAGCGCCTACTTTCATCATATCAGCAGTAATCGCCTTCAGCAGGAATCTCAGATCGCGTTGGCAAGCAACATTTTTGGCTAAATCATATGTTGCAACCTTTGCATGGCCGCTAACCTTTGGATGATCCCATGACATGGCTGCTAATGGATTATGGAAACAACGGCGCCCTCCGTGGCCAAACAATGCAGTTTACGCTTTTCAGACCGCGCATATCTTATATTTAAGTATACCTTGAAGACCTTATACCTTGAAGAAAAGGCCGATTACTCCTTCATTTGGCTACTGCATTTTCTCGTAGTCATTATATTTATGATGATCCTTCTGCATGGGACTTGACGATGTTCATCTGATGCGGATTAAAATGCATTAAAACGCATTATTATCATCCGCACTGACTTACGTAGCACCACAAGATCACGTATTATCGCTAAATAAAGATGTATTTTTTTGCTCCCGGTACTATGTTTCAGTTATTGTTCCGGGTCAGTCCAGTTGTTTTACTGCTATCAGCAGCACCTATTCGTTCTTTTGCCAATGAGAAACTTCACGTGGAGCTCATTGCGGTTGGTGGGAGATCGACAGCAAATTTTGCGCAGCTAAAATATCTAGGACCGCCGATGAGTGTTGCCGTTGATTACGTTAACATAGCGTACAATGAATCCCTGATTGTGACACTGAAGTACATATTTGATGATATGCCATGGACCAACATGATATCCCATGAGTACACTGGACGACTGGCCGCGCAGTGGTACTATCGTGAACGTAACCCGAACGATTTAGGCGTTTTAATGATTCCAGGTAAGTTTTCCCGAAAATGTGAACTGCTGTTTTTCTGTCCAGTCTGTGTGATCATTTTCCTTGCAGCCGGCATCATAACATCGGATCTCACCTACATTTTTCAGCAATGGAATATTTTGTTTTTGACACTGTGAGTGCTTTTCCTACACCATTTTATTCAGAATAATAATAATAAAATTACCTCTTTGGTCATATTGGATATGTATTCTATTTTCCCTTAAGTGTATCTGATCTTACAGTTTGTCATAACAATATGCGTGAAGTTTTGGTAACAATGCCAAAATGCAGGAAAAATGTCGTATTAGATCATCGAAGCTAAGCTAACTCGGAATGTGCAACCATAAAAATCGTCACGTTGCGTTAACCGAAAGAGAACAGCAGTCGCCTGATTCGATCAGTACTGCAGTGCGTTTTGCGTCACGATTGGCTGACTAGGTTAAAGACTGCTGTAAGTAAGATCGTCTTCCGATGGATACGGGTTGTTTTCGTTGGCTGAAGACGACCATCTACGCTATTTGATACGCAAATGGATCCGTTCATTCTGGATAGTTCGACCCAATACCGACCAAAAATCACAATACAGCTATCGGAAATGCGCTTATAATAATGCAAAATAATGCAAAGTTGTAACAACAGCTGCTGTACAGTATATCGTGTTACTCTGGTATAGCCACCTAATTTTCTAGTTGAAAGAGAAGCTTAACTAAACCATATGAATCACTTTCAGGACTACTATGACCCCAGCGATTAATGACAAGATCACAAATCCGACATGGATTTCGACGGCACGCTTGAATACTCCGGCAATGACGATGCTGTTCTGCGAAGTCCTTCTCAAGTACAACTGGTCAACATTCATGATCATTCTGGACGTAGCGTCTAGTGATATTTACCGCATATACGCGGACCAGCTTGTGAAGGACTCTCTTTACCGAATGGGAAGAGCTCCGTTGTTCCGAAAAACTAACTTCTCCAGCCACGATTTTCTACCGCTACTGACGGACATTCGAGCACATACTCGCAGTATTTTGGCCTTCCCCCTGAAGTTTAAAGGATATGATGTCTCAGCAAACATTTTTTGTTGTAGTTGCGATTTTGTTGGGATCCGGTGGAGCGATACGGGATTTCTTGGTAAGATGCCTTCGCCGGTCTTTGTCACCTGCGCAGTATTCTGTTGAACGGACCTGTCGAGCCATGGGTTGGTCAACGTTTCGACAAAAATTTGGTGACATTTGCAGCGCTATTAATAAGGCTGACCACTGGTTCTTTTTCTACCTTGCAGATAGCCGCGAGCAGGGCAAACATGACTGGCGGAGACTATGTAAAGTGGCACTTCCAAAATTTGGATCAGTCTGGCCCAGCATATCCCGTCACATTCTATTGCTTAGGTGTACATGGCGTTTGAAATTATGGATGGAAAGAAAGTGTATGGGCGCATGCATTGGGAATATCACGATGAGAATGACAAGGTATAGTTCAGCTTTCGCTCAGTAATAAGACTGTGTAACCTCTTTGTCCAGATTGCCCAGGAAGCCTTCCAGTCGCTCCTGGTTATGAGACCCGCAGATATCTACGAGATACCCAAGAAGGACTTAGCAGAAGCTTTCATGGCCCACACTCAACGGGACTTTAACTACACTTATAACATGGAGGATCTAGTAAGAGAAGTTATTCTTCACGACATACATACAGGAGAATGCAAAACATTCCTCTGCTGCCATTGTAGCCCTACCTACAGATGCTTAGCGCTTATGGTGCCGTGACAACGGTGGCCGAGGTAAGGTCGGCATTGTGTTCCCACCAGAAACGTCAGATGAACAGCCATAATGCAGGACATACAGTCCCCAGTGATTGGTTCTTCCCCGCTCCTCTAGCAAAGCATTATTTTCCTATGTTGAACATCCACGGCTTATATTCTTAATATTTGGTGTTCAGAATGCTGACGAAGAGGTGCACTCCAATTTGTAGCTTAGAGATAAGGTCAGATCACTTTATGCAGACCATGCTAATTCCTTTCTGTCGTCTTATCACATGTCACTGAAGTGTGAAGTCAGTGTCAGCACATACTGTAGTTCGACAGCCAAGAAAAAAATACCTTTACATTTCGGACATAAGTTACCCCAAATGGACATGTCGTAGGTTATTGATAACTTATGGAGGAACGGCCACGGACATCCGTACCAGAATGGATCATATTTGGCCAAACAATTTCTCAACCGGACATTTCATAATGACGCTACTCCAGTCTATATCGACGATAAAGGAGGACGGCAAATTGACCTATATCTATGGCGTTTTGATCAGAACGGCATGCAAAACGTAGGATAATTTAATTACCGACCTCGAGTTTATCTTTATAATCATGCAACGCGCCTATTCACTTCAGAAATTTTTGTACAAACGCGCCGCTGGTAACGCACCAGTTGTCGAAGTCTATCAGATCCAGCGCTGGATCAATGGTCCATGGCCACCTCCCAACGAGCCATTTTGTGGGTACAAATACGATCATCCAATCTGCGTCCAAGAAGGCACATATTATGTCCCGTCTGCTGCAATGCGATACCGTAACTGTTCTCTTTAATAATCAATCCATTCTATTTTTTCAGGAAAGTCATTTTCTGCGGTTTTACTGGCCGTACCAATTGTTGCAGCAGCTTGTATGGTTATAATTGTTGTAGCTCTCTGGTAAGTTAAGCTAACTTTCATGTAAACGATGTCTATTATGGAAACAGTATGTGGCTTGCGCAGCCAGATCAGGCGCATCCGTGAAAAGACTCTAACAACATGGTGGAGGATTGACCAATCGCATCTGGAATTTCTTCCAGCTTCATCGCCCGTTGTAAGTTCAGTTCAACCACGTACGGAACGGAAGAGCCTCACTACACCAGCAAGGCATCAGAACCTCGTAAGAAGACATATTACAGTATACGTGTGTCAGAAACAGGTATTCGTTACTATGCAAGTCCTTGTTTACTTTGTTGCAGACCGAAAGGTTCATTTCCGCAAAATTAAACGGAATTCATGTAAGAATCGAAATCAGTGAGAACCCAACGGAAGAAACCACGTTTGATCGTATTGCTTCCCATCCATCGTTTCTGAGCGAGATGAATACGGTGAGATATGCATTAGATTCATTCGACTGAGTGTCCCTACTGTGCGGAGCGTCACCATCGGTACTGTTCTAGATGCGTAACGTGAACCACCAGAACATTTCCCGTCTTTGTGGAATATCTTGGATCACCGCTTATACATATACCGGTATCGGTATCATCGTGGAAGAGCCAGCACGTGGCTGCATATACGATGTATTTGATGGGCTCATTAACCTAGACACTGCACTGATCAGTTCGCTGGTAAACGACTTCTTGGAGGTAACGGCTTCTGCCTTTATTAATATTGCCGCTATTTTGTCGCAGCGCCCACAATATCTCCTTCTAGGGTGTTCACTTCATTCATTCATCTGCCTTATGTCACCATGGGTCCTTATGCGGTTTATACTGCCATGTTGACAAGAATTTCACTTTAAAAATATGTGGACTAGTTAACTCTAGACTGCAGAACGCTGCACATGGCGCTAGTGTAGAGACATACAGTCCTTTCTGTTCTGGAAAGCGCGAAACGCTTTCCGTTGTTTGCAACCAAAAACTGGACATTTACGCCGTTGGTGTGGTACTCCTGGAACTATTAGCAAAGCAAAGGTTCTCTTCCATCGATAAAATAGGTAAGTAAGGTTGCGAGAATCTGGCAAGACACGCAACTGAATTTTCATGCAGAGCAACTTACAGCGCCAGAACCGGAATGGATACAGGATTATCAAGAAGTTTTGGCGCCCTGCTGGCACGGAGACATCAGTACAAGGCCATCGGTACAACAGCTGCGGGAAAACCTGGCCCAGAAAGCAGCCGCATTCTCACTGCATAAGCCTGAATCGAAATTTATCGATAAGATCCATAGCCGATTGGCTGGCTACACGCGCGAGCTGGAGGACGAAGTGGAGTTGCGAAACAAAGATTTAGTGGATGAGATGAAGCGATGCAATGAAATCGTCGCACAGCTTCTTCCGCGGTGAATATTCAAACGTCGCAGACAGCTTACTGCTTTTTGTGGCAGACTCGGAGAAGAGATATTTGCCAGTAAGTTTACCGGTATAAAATTATGCAATATTGCAGATTCGTGGCAGATCAAATCCGCTCTGGCAGTCCCGTCCCCGCGGAGTTCTTCGAATGTACAACCCTAATGTTTACGCAGATTTGCGGCTTTGCAAGTTTGGTTAGGGATAACACGCCAACTATCATTACTGACGTTATTGGCGAGTCGGAACTGATCGTGGACCGCTTGATCGACGCCTTCGTTAACGAAATCTATAAAGTGGAGCTCGTGGATGATTGCTATTTGGTGCGTTTATACTTTCACCCCATTGCTCCATAATGACAAAACACTTTCGGACGAAGTTATTCAGCTGTTATTAGGCTTAGTTTGGCGGTTTAGATAGCAAGCGGTCTACAGTTAAAAACCGGTGACCGACACGCGCAAGTGATTGCCGAACTTGCCATTGAGATACAACAGACGACGCCACGGCTGTTTGCACAGCATGGTCTGCAGTTCCAATCGGGGATTCATTCCGGTAGGTGAATAACCAAAATCAGAGTTTACCAAATTAAAGGGATTTACGCGACTGTACTTTCAAGGTCCTTGTGCCGCGGGAATTGTTGGATTTCGGCGACTGAGATATTGTCTGTAGGTGCATCCGTGCAGTCGATCGCGTTTACGCAAGAATATTGAAATTTGTAACTTTATTAGAGTCCGTTTTACAGGTTCGGTGATACTGTCAATACCGCTTCGCGGATGTGCTCTTACGGAAAACCCAGCCGCACTCAAATGTCCGAACATACGACAACGCTGATCGTCCATACTGGACTGTTCGAAATAGAGCACCGAGGTGTCATCTCCATAAAGGGAAAAGACGAAATGAACACTTATTGGCTTAATGGATATAAAAAAATGTAATGAGTTTGTGACATCTAAAGGTGAATATTACTGAAGAGCGTGACAGAATTCTGCTCATTTTTTAGCGATGTGTTATATGATCTGTCAATTTTACAAAGCCTATGGTATACGTAGTCACTGGTTATGCGAAATAGTCATGGTCAGCTTATTAAAATGCTGGTTCGGAAAGAAAGCGAGATTCACAGATGCTTACAAGATGGACGATAAGCATTAAGCAGTAATTTACCAGAAACTGTTTCTGACACAAGCAAAAGCAACCTAATTGATGGAGTTGACAAACACAATTTGATCTCCGTCCACTGCAGCCGCTGTCCATTGTCTACCGGTTTTGGCCGGCATAACGTAAGACCCCCGTAGAACACCATCGATAAAAATTCTCACTTGTGCGCCACATTCCGACCAGTCAAACTGCAAGTCCGATTCATACCAACCTCTTTTTTTCCTGAGCTCCGCCGAAATAGAGACGCCGCCTTCCTCTTCTTCTGTTTCTTGCCATGACTTTGTGGTCGTCGATGTTGTGGTTGTCACAACTTCACGTTTTGCTGCCTCGACTACGTATCGGTACGCTCCAGGCAACTGGTTATCCAAAACCATACTTTTTCGTAAACACGCTAGAGCAAAAGGACCATTTGCTTCTTGTCGTTGGCAAACCGTTGCGATAATAACAGGCACATCTTGGTGAAACAGCATGGGTTCTAGTTTGCATGACGAACTTGTCCATTCCACCACAAACTGAACCATATGGGCCACGAAATTCCTGCTCAGCGTCGTGTAGTGGTGTCCTCTTTGTAATCCTCCCAGAATGGTCACAGATGTAATCGCGCTTGCGTAGCCGGGTTTGCTCAAAATTGCAGTATAATATCCAGTTACCAGGTGCACCTCCCACATCCCATTATCTCCTGTTGTTATTGTACCAACGATATTTCCGCTGGTATTCTGAAAACCCTCGCGGAGTTCCACACGAACGTTACCTTCCGGCTTGCTAGTATTGCTGTTGACAACTTGTCCGCCAGCCATGCCGGTTCCTTCGAATCGGTTGTTAATCATTAGAATGGGTGAAAGGCTGACCTCCTGATTCATGACGAAGGTATTCGTCATGTCAACAGTGCGATATCCCACGTATTTGAAAGAAAGATCGTACGTGATGTTGGCGGTCAACAAGAGCCTGAATTCACCGTTGTGTAGAGACTTCGTCTCTACAATTCCCGAGTTATGAGCGGCATTCAAGGGCGCTGCCAGGACGGTTACATTAGACATGTTAAATCCGGACTCTGCGTCGACGATGCTGCCTTTTAGGAGAAAAAGCGAGAGTGGCTTGGATGCGGAGTTTTCTGAAAAAGCGTTCGAATTTGGGAAATTATATTTTACAGAAATTCCGGAATTAGTAAACAAAACAACAACCTAGACTCGTTCTGACAAATGAGTTCTGGTTGACAAAATTGCCTAAAACGAGCAGCTACAAGACGTAAGACATGTTCTCCGCATAATGCTACGTAATAGTCACATTATATTGTAACAGTCTGTACAGTATTTACAGTCTGTAGTGGTCAGTGGTCACAAAAGGTTTTCACGCTTATTGCCTTTCAGACTTACTAGTCTTTAGGAAAGGTTCAATTTGCTCTAGTCGTTGAAAGGCGATAAAAATAAACACGCTGTGAATGAAGCACAAGCCGAAGATCTGCAATAGGAGTTAGAATAAATCAAACTGATGGATTGAGCTGCATCGCTGTTTACGTACGATAGCAAACGTTGCAAACAAGCCACACCGACGCTTTGATTTCGGTAACCTTTGCACAGCATTAAGTAGTTCGCGGTAGCGGAATCTCGATGAGTTAGTTGTCTCATTTTGGATCACTTCGCGTGGCGCTCCGTTCCCAGATATATGTGGCCATAAAACCTGTACGCATTATCAACTCTGACATGATTGTTTACAGAACTATTTTCATGTCATTAAACTTGACTTCTAAATTCTAAACAAGCGTGTACTCGGTCGAACATGTAATGCACAATTGCACATACCTGACATAATAACAATAATATAATACAGCTTCTGCACGCACCTTGGGCTCCTCGTATTCCGGATTCTGAATGTACTGAATGTCCGTCATGCTTTATGTGAATCAACGATATCTGGAAATGAAGGGTCGAAAACCGGTTATGGACTATTTGGAAGTATCGATTTTATGAAGAAAGGCTTAGTATTCAGTAATATTGCTATATTGTTAACAACACGCACTAGTTTGCGTCGAGACTGTCGAGGGCGCGAGATTCATGCACGCAACTACGACCAAGATTTTCTCACAGTCACGAATGCGTATGCTGCGAAAACCCTTATCGGTTATACGTGAGGTCGCACCCGTTTCTTATGATTCTTTAATGTATACAACAAGTAGTCATGCGCATGCGCAGAAGGATGTCTTGACCGGCGTCTATGATAATTGTATGAATATGACTTGTTACTTACATATTTTATAACTGTCGAAGTAAGCTCCTGTGACACTCCTGTCACTCGGCCGCATCCGACCATGGTACTCGAAATGTTTTAGAAATTCTATTAATTTTAATAATCAATGATTTGATTTTGACTAAGGCTCCTAAGTGTAGTTATCGCCTATCGGATGGTGACAAACTTTCACGATCACATAAAAATAATGAAAAAATGTTTAGCCTGATATGAAATGTTTCGCTAGGCATTGCAAAATATGAGACTTCCCATAAGTGTTACCCAATCCGTATCTTGTACCACAGGGCAAAATCACTAGTCAAATGCACTAATTTTTTTGTTGCAGTAGCAAAGACCATCATCGAAGATCACTGGAATATTCGGACCGGTTATCAAATAGCAGATAATTTAGTAGAATGACACTACAACTTAACCTTGCCAATGCGCAGTTGTAACCGGCAATAATGTCCCCCCGGTCCGGCAATAATGTACCCCATGTGGAACAGCATTTCAATACAGTTGCTCGTGTTTTTACCCCCGGATATTTTTTGTTACTAGCGGACACTGGAATGCCCGTATGCAACCTAACGGCGGCGCGAGGGGGGGGGGGCGAACTTGCGAATTGAGAAATTAAAAACTGCAAGCACTAACACAAGAAGGTCAACCAAAAACTATTCTTACCGGAAGTGATATGGCTATTTTCACGACAGTTTTTCGCAGCTATCTGTATATCCAGCTGCTGTATGTTTGTAACCTGCATGCGATAAGATGCTAAAAGATGTACGCCGCCGTGAACTTCTTTGACCGTAAAAACCGAAGAAGCCGCTTTATGTGTAGCCCAGTGTGGCACAAAGCAGCGCCACTTTTGAGAGCGCCCTTCTGTTGATAATGTTCAACAAGTGCTGAGCTAATACACTATTTCGTGCAGTTCAAAAATATTACTGTTTTTGCTCATTTCATAGTTTTAGAAAAACTGTCATGAAAAAATTACACATTGCATGCAATAAAGTTAGAATATCGCCGCACATAACGCTGATCTTGTTTCCTAACGAAGTTTTTTCGAATACATGAGCTGGCAGAGCTGTACCGACCGTCTCTCAAATCTAAACTTGTGAATCGATTAAACAGTTCTCCATGTTCAGTGCGTATCCCGTTTTATTGATCCAACGGTTCAAACCTTCGTTATAATAATATTATAATGCTCGCTGAAAACGACATACAGTGGTACGTTAATTTTATAAATGCGTTTATTCATGATTTAGGAGAAAGTCCACAACTTTAGTGTACATACAAGTCCCTTTCACAAATAATCAACGCTTCGCAAGCGAATACTCAGTTGACTTTCTGGATCGAGCATGACACGTAAAGCCCAAAACTGTCAAAACGGTTCAGAGGACTGTGCTAACTTGGAATTGCACTTTGTAATAAACACGGACCCTTATCGGGAGCTGATGGGAAAAAGCCATATACAGTACGGTAGATCGTTAGCCGGCTTCATTTTACGAGGCATCCCAGGCTCCCAGCCGCATTATCATCCCGCCACAATGATGGCTTCTAAAGGTCACTGTGGAATTCTGATGAAATGCATCAGATTCCATACATTACTCTTACAATTTGGAGGATTTGGATTGATCCCATTAACAAGAGAAACAGCTGGATCGAAACATGGTTGGGCTGGCATTTTACGCTCCTCGAGTTGGAGAATCTGGGTGACAGTCCATTTGTTAACAATCATAACCATGTCGCTGGTTGGCATGTATGTTCACCTCTTCATCAGTCCAGTGAAAAGCGGCTCATTTACCCAGGATGCGATTGGCCAAGTTAGCAATGTCATGGCAAATGTGGTTTAATTGTTCTCTTACTTACACCTCATTTACGTCTACGAAGACATTTTAAATATCCTTCGCGAGATCGACAATATCATAACGGCTTATTTTACACATCGAACACAAAGGAATGTAACGGCCATTACGGTAGTGTCAACAGTGCTCGTTTGTGGATTGTTTTTCTACAGACGTGTGTGGCAAGAGCTGCGTGTGTTGCTGATGGAATGGCCTTCCGTGTCCGCGAAAAACAGATATGCTGAAATCCCACTGTTAGTACCTTCCCTAACGTCTTATCCAAATCTTTTTAGCTGTTTTCGCGGCAGGGTCTAAAACCTGGGCATGGCCCTGCCCATTGGGCATGCCCGTTGGGCATGGTTACCGGAAACCTGGGTAACCCAAAGTCTAAAAGGTGGTCATGCCTGGATAAAAACTGGCCATGGTCATCCAAAGCCTAAACGATGCATAACCTTACCTTGTGCTCGCATGTTGAACACTTCGGTGAATAAGGTTAATGGCAGTGGTGGAAGCAATCGATACAGTCTACATAAACACTGTTACCCTATTGCGCATCCCAGTTATCTATTTAAGCATTCTGCGTACAAGACCTGCTAAAGCAATATAATCGCACCTCACGTAGCTTAATTATGTCTAGCAAAGCTGCATGTCCACATGAGAAATGTGGCATGTCGATACCGCGGTAAGGCCACGATTTGTTATAAGCATACAAGGAATTACAGCCATACTAACAGAACACTTCTGGAATGAACAGACTTTCGTTTCCGATCATATGCGTAGTCTTGTGACGGACTACATATTACATTTCAAAATTATTTGCAAGTATCGGTCATTGAGCGGCATTATTACAGAACAAACGAAATTACAAAGCAAAACTTATTATAAGATACTTTACGAGAAATCATTAGAACTCAAATGGATTGCGGTTATCGGCGTGATAATAACAATTAACAGCTATATAGTTTCAATAAAATGAATTGCTTGCTATGCACGCATGGACGATGCAAAAATGTGATACAGACCAGAATATCTTCCACGAAAAAATTAAGCTACAATAAATTTAGAAAAATTAAAATTGAACTAACGAAACTGGTGAATTTAGTTTAATTTGATCACAAAAACTGTTGTCAAGATGTTGGTAATGCACTGCCTCTCAAAGGAAGTCGTCACGTCCACGTGTGTCGTCCATTAAGTGTAATCTTCCTAACAATTCAAGACTCCGCAATGCTGGTACCACATTCGCGTCATTAACAAACGTGGCTGTCAAATCATTGAAACGGCATGCCATGTGCGTTGCAAACGCTTGTTGCGACTGACATAGGAGTGTTTTCTTTCGAGGCTGCCCGCCACAAATGTACATGTAGCTTGTATGCTGATAAATTAAAACGGTCCAGCTTGTGAATGTGCCCAGTGGTGCACACGTTGTCTACTGTAATTCTGAGTACAGAAAAACAATACCGCGCACAGTCTATCCTGTTAGGAGCTGCCATATCGCCAAAAATAACAGATTTTGTACTTGACGTGCTGTTTCCTCACATCCGTCTTTGCTTGCTACGGGCTACAGCATGAATAATCATCATCATCATTATTATTATTATTATTGTTTATGAACTCGGTTATTTCGCAGTTTTATTCAGCCGTGCAGTTATTTATCTCGACCTGCTTCAAACATGGTGTAATACCGTAATGTATAATACGTACACAGAATTAAATATATCATTCAGAATTATACCATGATTCGACCTTCTGTCATCCTACTTCGCTGCTGGACGCATATCCTTTACTCCTAGGATGTTTGTGAGCATAAGCAAACCTCTGCGCGTACAGTGTCCAACCGAGATAAAATACCTGAAGTTTTGAAATATGTAGCTGTCTGTGCGCTTACGCATTTTGTATGTGAAAGGAATAAATTGATGAGATAAAACATAAGTACATAAGTGATAAATTCTTATCCTGTTAAATAATAAGAGCTGTGGACTGTGGACAAGCTGAATTCATCTTTCGCGTAATGGTAAATACGGTCTCTAAACTTCTGCCGGCGATCTCTGCAGACAGCTGCCGTTTGAGCTTGTCTAAAACGCTGGTTAATGGTCTTTTTGTACGGTACAACAACGCGTGCCCATGCCCAGTTTTTATCCAAGCATGGCCAAGTTTTAGACTTTGGGTTACCCAGGTTTCCGGTAACCATGCCCAACGGGCATGCCCAATGGGCAGGGCCATGCCCAGGTTTTAGACCCTGCCAGTTACAATAGCAATCGCGCTTTGTTTCTCCCGGATTGAAGCATGCGCCAAGGAAGTGTTGCATGAAAAGAATTCATCAGAAAAATCGTATATCGCGCTAGCAGACGATCACGCCCGTCTGGGAAACGAAGTTTCGAAACTGGATGAGAGAGTCGGCTTTTATCGTCTTTCTAGTTACCTGCTGTACGTATTAGAATTTGTGAGTTGCGCCCAGTTTATGACAACATCTGCGACTTCTGTTCTTGAAACTGTGGCTGTAGTCGTCTTGTGGATAACTGTGGACACCTGTTCGATGATCCACCTCCGCGAAAAGGTATACACTTAGGTATCGGTTCGATAGTCGATACTATCGCACTCTGGTATAACACAGTGAATGATGTAGTACTGTACATGACGTTCACGTAAATAACTGTGTTTCGGTCCATATGATAGTATGTTTCGGTAAATTTTTCAGGCAGAATCCGTCGTTCCATTATTTTATGAGTTCCTGAAACGTCTTCATGACGGGAAAGATAAGAGTGATCATTTCTTCTACATCAACAAGCTAGAGGCACATCCAGTTGGAATGTCTCTTGGAAAATTCTTCGTGGTCGATCGGCAGTTTGTTGCTGCGGTAAGCCGTAGAGAATTTACAATAATTTACTATATGAACGTGCCGTACGTACCAGGCGTGGTTGGGGTCTCTACACAGTCTTTCGGTAATCTGCTGGTCTGTTGTTAAAGTGACGCAGCTTAATCAGCTACTTACTGTAATGACGAGTCGCATACACACAAAAAGCGATTCCTATGATGTAGCCCCATTTATTGGTCTTGTGCCTTGTGGCTTCTTGTACACCGACAATTCGTGCCGTATTTTGCTAAAGAAATCTACGCGGCATTTGTTATATCTCACTGTCAATAATTTTTTTTCAAAGAGTGGCTTTTTCTGGGACTAGTGGACTACTAGTAGAGTAGTAGCCGTGGTAGAGGAATAGACTTCTGAGAGAGGTTTGGGAGAACCTTAATCCCTTACAGTCTTGGAGATGCAATCGATGCTGTATGAGTGCGTGACCTGCGCCGTTTTTTCATTGCAGTTAACTGGAGCTGTTGCTACCTATACAATCCTCATGTGGGAGTTGGGCGAGAAAGACATGCCACTGGATGACATCGCAATGATAAAAACATTATTCCATAACGAGTTCAAGAATATAACTCTTTCGTTGCAACCACCCTGTCATCCTGCATCGTAATCTGAAGTCCCGCGACCTCCGCATGGCACGATTAGAAGAAAAAACATTTTACAGCAAAAGACTGGCAGCGAGCGTCTTTTCTCAGGAAATTCAGGTCAGCCAATCCAATTTTCTGGTTCCGGCAGGACCGCATTCTTTCACGAGTGGTACCAGATACAGCTATTATGATGAGCTTTTCCGTCTGAGAATTCGATGTGCAGTAAAACATAACAATTGAGTCGTTTTGTAGTCCTTTACTAATGCCGTCTAAGACACCGCATGAGTCGCCATGACGCATATCGAATTACAAGCCACAGCGACGCTTCGCGTCGCCGGGCTTGGATTACTTGGCACTGTTTTCGTCTGTTACGTTCTTCTGATCACAGTATTTCTGAGCTTGTTTTTCGGCTTTCCAGTGTTCCGTTCTTTTGGGATTAGTACTGATACTGCCTTTATCATACCGACTCATATGTACGTCACGAAATGGGCAGCATGCCTGTAACGCTGTATCTAGCGAAGTATGCTGCGCCGTATCTACCGCCCCAGTATGGATACGGTTATTGCGTGTCAGTTATTATTTGATGGACTTTTAGGCAAGCTGCCCCATTTAATTTTGATTTGCTTTTGTTTGCCATTTTTGCCGCTTTAAACCACTTATGGTTTAATTTAGTCTAACTTTTGGCTTTTGAGTTTTGACCTTGGGTTTTGTTTCACCCTAATCTCTAGTTTAATCTGTTGCCCAGGGTCGTTTTTTAATCCTTACACTTTCGTTCGGTAAAACTATCGATGTGCCACCCCTGCGTAAACTTCTGCGCAAGCCTGTATATCCTTACGCTATCTGACGTATGGATACTTACTGACTAAGTTGAATCTGTCGGGCTTCTTGGGCATGCACTACCTGATCGGGCTTCTTGGGCTTCCACTAACTGTTGGGCTTCTTTGGCCTATTTGTACCCCGTTGTCGGCACTGTCGTTTCTGTCGGCTGTGTTTGCCTATATGTACTCCGTTGTCGGCACTGTCGTGGATGTCGGCTGTGTTAGCCTATGTGTACCCCCGCTGTCGCACTGTCGTAGCCGTCGGCTATGTGGGCCTATGTGTACCCCGTTGTCGGCACTGTCGTTTCTGTCGGCTGTGTTAG